>JACEEZ010013658.1:465000-470000 GCA_016584305.1 Chionoecetes opilio
ATAAGCACAACCCCTCTATCATGATAAGGACAGGATCAGTAGCTAAGGGTTATGATAGCAATGGTGATGATAGTGATTTTGATGGTGATAATCATGATAATAGTGAAGGTGAGGGTGCTGTCGATGATGATGACGATAATGATGAGTGATAATGATAAGTGATAATTATGATAATGGTGAAAGTGATAGTGATGATGGTGATAGTGACAATGATGGTGATGATAATGATAATGGTGATAGTGATAATGGTGATGGAATGATGATGATTGTGATGATGGCAATGATGATGGTGATAGTGACAATAATGGTGATGAGAATGGTGACGTCACGGCCAAATGGACCCCTGCGTCTCGGGTTGCTACTGTGATGTCATTTTTACACTTTTTTCTGCGATGTGGGTCTCTTCATGATATCACGTGAACCCCTTCTGTCTCCTCCTCCTCCTCCTCCTCTCCTCCTCCCTCCTCCTCCCTCCTCCTCCTCCTCCTCCTCCTCCCTTCCTCCTCCTCCTCCTCCTCCTCCTCCTCCTCCTCCTCCTCCTCCTCCTCCTCCTCCTCCTCCTCCTGCTACTGACCCCTATTTTTCCATTCTCTCCTTCTTCTACTCAGCTTTCTGCACGTGGAGCTTCTGTATTTCTTACTACAATTCTTTCATTGTTATCTTTATCTTTATCTCTCCTCCTCTTGCTATAACTGTATTTTATTGTAGATTTTTTACTATTCTTCTTCTTACATGTTGTTCTGTCTTCCTTCTGTCTCTTTCTCCCCGTCTATTAATTTTTTCTCATTTCCTCATTCGCTTTTCCTTTTTTTTATTTCTGCCATTATATTTCTCAGTTTTTCTCTTTCTCTCCTTTTCATTTCCTCGTTCTCTTCTTTTCCTTTTTTTTATTTCTGCCATTATATTTCTCAGTTTTTCTCTTTCTCCCTTTTCATTTCCCCATTCTCTTCTTTTCCTTTTTTTTATTTCCTGCCATTATATTTCCCAGTTTTTCTCTTTTTCCCCTTCTTATATTTTATCTCATTCTCTTTCCTTTTTTTTTATTTCTTCCATTCTATATTTTTATTTTTAAGTTTTTCTCTTTTTGCTCGTTCAAATATCAGTGTTCTGTTATCATCTCTTCTGCCTTCTCCTCCTCCCTATTCCTTCTTCTTCTTCTGCGCTTCATCATCCCTCCCATCCTTATCATAATTATTAACCCTTATATAGTATTTTCAAGTGTCATTTTGCGTTTATACAACTCATGAATATACTTTCTTTTAACTTTTATCTCCTCCTCTACCTCTTATTCCTCGGCGACTTAACATCTTCCGATAACATTTCTTTTTTCCAGACATTGGCGTGATGAATAATACAATTTGGAAAACAGTTGACCTTCCGAAAAGACGTCATTTATTTTACATCTGCGGCCTCGATTGCCACGCGCGTACGAGAGAGAGAGAGAGAGAGGGGAGAGAGAGAGAGAGAGAGAGAAGAGAGAGTCTAATTCCTTTATCAGATCATCTCAGGTACACACACACAACACATGTCCTGTCAGTATTAATCCGCACACACACACACACACTCTTGTTTCTCTTGTTTGTTTTGTTTAGAGGATAATGCCTCAGAGCCATAGTGATCTACCGCTGCTGCATATTAGTGTTGGCCGAAGCCACCACCCCGGGGGGGGGGGGGGGGTTACAAACCCCCAGCTGGCACCCGGTACCCATTCACTGCTGGGTGGACAGGGGCTAGAGATTTAAGAAAGACCACCCATCTATCTTTCGCTCCGCCCGGGGATCGAACCCGGGACTTCTCGGTTGTAAGCCGAGCGTGCTAACCACTACACTACAGAGTTCCACACTACACACACACACACACGCACACACACACACCAAAACAAAACCACAAATAACATTTCAGTGATATTTTTACCAAGTCTATAAACATTCCCCCCAAAAAGAGAAAAAGAAAGAAAAAAGCAAGAATTATTTCTAACGCGTGAAATAAACAAACCAAACGAAGCAAAATAATCTGGATATGTATTATTACTATTTTAATTCGACAAAGTTACTCCCTTAAACTATAATGCAAAATAACGACTAACATCTTAACAATACTTTCATACTATTCGTCCTCAAAACATTATTTCTTCTCGTCACGTGAATAACCAATAAGGTGAGCGTCTTTCTCCCACTCTATTTTTCTGTCACACTTTTAATTTCTTGGCTGTTGCCTTGCATTTTCTTGTGTGTAAATGTCACGTGTCTCCCGCCGGACTAACCTCCACACCGGCACGTTAGCGGCGAGGACTGGGGCGATAAATGGCTCGTGTAAAGATGACGGACTCGATAGTGAAGAGCAAAAGAAAAGAAGAAAGAAAACTAGAAGACTAAATTATATAATATCACGGTAAATCCAAAGGGTTGCTTTTGACATAGTTTTTATTTATGCTATTTTCGTTGTTTAAAGGAATATATGACATTCTAATAGTTTTCTAAGATGGCTTGTATATAATATTGAGAATGACATCAATTTTTATTCATAATACATTAACGTTCATGTCATCCTTCGATCCTTATATATAGTTGCAAACGATGATAATAACAACAACAATAATAAAAACAATATTATTAATAATGATAACAATAATGATAATAAAAATAATATTGGAAGAAAATAACAGTGACGCTAATAACAGTGGAATAATAATAATGTTATCTTCCCTTGTAATACAGAATGTCGCTCGCCGCCCATTATTCTCGTCGTACACGTGAATGCCCGGGATCCGCGCATTATAACCATCCCGCTCCAGGCTCATTGCCGCGACGCCCCGGCAGCTGGTTGTCGTGCGCCGCCGCCATTAACGAATACCACGGGAAGGAGAAACTCGCCGCGACACTCTGATACCCTGCAACTATTCCTGACGAGGCCCCTGCAGATGCGATGAAGTGTAGTCTCACAGTGACAATCGCTGCCACCATATATATCACAGTCGCCATTACACTTTCTCTCTCCATATAGCGCTTTCACAACAGCACGAAATTTGGGTCATGACTTTGTGTTTATCAATTTTACTATTTTTATGGTACATATCTACACGAAACAATATGAAATGCAAGAGGGAAGCGCCCCCCCCCTCCCCCCACCCAACAAAAAAAAAAAGATGACTGAATTAATAAATAAATCTTACGGCCATTTATATAATAGTTATTTTTTTTTATGCCAAAACGGACGCATTGGAATATATATAAGTGTATGAAAGATTATTCTATTAGACTTTAACACCTTTTATCCGCGCTTTTTCTTCTTTCCTGAACCAGATTGAAGGAAAGGCTTTTATGTCACTTCAAACTGTCACCGTTTAGCGTATGACAGTTTACTTATAGATACAGTGTTATCCTATGGCCACACAGTATCTTATTTAGCCTCCATCCCCACCCCTTCCCTCCCTGCCCATCCCTAGAGCCTCCTTCTGTCCTTACGTAACACTCGCGTGACCTGTGGCGACAGCGGAGGTGCCTGGTGGAGTGGACGGACGATGAGGCTTGCGTCACGTCACATCCTAATTCACACTTTTCCCTTTCCAGTGTTATTTTGGTATCACAGACGTCACATCCTAATTCACACTTTTCCTATTACAGTGTTATTTTGGTAGGATGAAGGATATCTAATGCCGGAAATGGGGATATTGAAGAGTTTTGTATATCTATTTCATCCTTAGTCGTTGCTGTATGTACTAAGGGCAGTAACACCAAGAAGTAGACCAAACCACGACACACACACAGTCATAACAGGATTGAACACGACTCACACACAGTCATAACAGGATTGAACACGACTCACACACAACCATGGCAAGATTGAACACGACACACACACAGTCATAGCATAATTGAACACGACTCACACACAGTCCATGGCAAGATTGAATACGAGTCACACAGGCTGCTCCACAGGCACACATAAACAGACAGACAGGATACTCACCCTAGTCTCCGTCAGGTTAAGGAGGGCGGAGAGGTCGGCCACGTCGCAGGAGGAGAGGTACTGAGACTGCCTGAAGCGGGTCTCGAGGG
Organism: Chionoecetes opilio; assembly: GCA_016584305.1. Lineage (NCBI taxonomy): Eukaryota > Metazoa > Arthropoda > Malacostraca > Decapoda > Majidae > Chionoecetes > Chionoecetes opilio. Next base: position 469,059 of record JACEEZ010013658.1, read on the forward strand.
CGGCGAGCTGCGTGGAGGAGAAAGGAACGCGGGGATTGCGTCCAAGCTTCCTCTTCTGTCCTCCCTCACGGCGCTTCACTCCTGCAGAAGGGAGGTAGTGATAGGGGTGTGTTGGGGATGTCTACCACCTGAAGTGTCGTCTGGGTAGAAAAGTATATGTTAGCCGTGTTTATCTTGTTTTTATAGGTAACAGATCGTGGTGGTGGTGATGAAAGCGGAAAAGATATAATGTACGTAGTGATGATGATGGTTTCTGTAAATGATAATTCATAGCTAAAATATAAATAGTTGGAAATTGATTAGATATTTGATGAGACTGTGAATATGTGTGTGTGGGGGGAGAGCAAATAAGGTAAGAAAAGGGTTTTTTAATCAGAGATAATTATAAAGTACAAGGAATGTCATGGATGATAATGGTATCGGCAGTATAGTAGCAGTAGGCGGTAACTGGGGAGGCGGTAGCGGAGTGGTTAGCATCTCCGACTGGCGTTCTCGGTGACCCGAGTTCGATCCCCGAAGAAACCCAAAACCTTTCTGCACCGTCGAGTGGCCTAAGAACACCCACATGCCCTGCCCATCAACTCTACCTTCGATTGCGAGTGCATCGGAGGACACAGGGGGGCGGCATGAGCCTCTAATCACAGGCGTCACTATAAGAATCCTGCCTGCGCCACCACGGGCGAGGACCAACCATCAGAGCCCTCAAGTGAACCTCCAGAGCCTACCATACGAGCCCTGGTCCACCACTGCCTACAGGCGCTATAGGCACAAATGTAAAAAAAAAAAAAAAAAAAAAAAAAAAGTAAAAATAGAAGCTAGTAATAGTAGAACAAGTGACATCATCGGTAATTCAAGATAACAGTTTATTTATCACCTTTTTTCCATTAGATTTATAATGCTATAGGTAGACAATGACATTTAAAATATGAAGAAAAAACGTAA
>JACEEZ010013658.1:472500-480000 GCA_016584305.1 Chionoecetes opilio
AGGAGATCATAGATGTTGAAAAAGAGATCAAACGCTTAATTATGAGTCAGTGGTCGCTCAACACGAGAAAGTTGCGACACACACAGCGTAAAAGAGTTTGAGGAACACATGAAATATTCCGCCTCTTGGCTATGTAGTGAGGGCAAGCGAGTGACAGAAGGACAGGAGAGTGGCAGGCCGGGTGGGGTGAGGGAGGGGCAGGTCGGAGGGGGAGACAGGAGGAGGAGAGTGTGTTAAATAGTGTATGAATCGTATAGCGTTTTGAAGGTTATGGATGAAAGTGTATTTATGTTTGTGTGTGTGTGTGTGTGTGTGTGTGTGTGTGTGTGTGTGTGTGTGTGTGTGTGTGTGTGTAATCTATGCATGGACCGTCGACTAGAAAAACACAAAGTCATCTCTTCGTCAAAAACAATGCGACAAAGAAACTTTTTCCCCGCGAACAATAAGCAAGAATTAATTACAGCCACCAGAAACTTTATGAAGAGCATCGAGAAACAATATTACAAATTCTGCACGTGATTATAATTAAATAGAGAAAAAAAATTGATGTTGATATTTAATGTGACCTCAGTTTTTGTTTTAATAATATATTCTAGTAGTTTGTTTGTTGGTGTGTTAGTTACTATTAACATAATGCTTTTAATTGTTGATATTTTATTGCTACACTGATAAAAAGACGTGCAAGAAAATGACGGTTGTTAAGATTTAGGACAAGGACGCATTATTTACAGTATCAAAAAAGTTATTAGATATTATCTTCTCCATCAAGGTCTGACCATACATCTTTTTTTTCTTTTTTGCAAGTTGTCAAATATTTTAATACCATACACAAGTTATTTTCTTTGCCTAATTTTGTAACATCAGACAAGTGCAACAGCGAGGGTTAAACAGACAGCTCAAAAAGTGTCATTGTATGTAGCAAAAATCTACTTCGCGACGGCCTGAGCTGTTAATCTGTTTTAATATGGTATAGGAAGTTTAGTGATACGAAAAGTTATGGTAGTATTCGTAATAGTAATAGTAGTAGTATACTATAGTATTAGTAAATAGTATAGTACTACGTAGTATAACAGTATTAGTAGAAATAGAGCGTCGGCTACAATTATCGACAGGCGAAAAATTACTCTCTGCGAACCTCCTTTAAACGTTAGTGGCTTTTTGGTCATTTGCTTACAACCTGTACTCACCCGGAACGTTTCTAGACCTATCATGCAACTCTACTGCTAACCCACTGTGTAGACGAGCTTGAAATGTGTTATGCTCCTACTGCACAAATCACCGAATCGTGCTTCTTAACAGGGACGTTAACGCACATAGCCATGGATGTGTTTGTTTATTTCAAGTCGGAGTGAAAAATATACTGTTTTTAGTTGATAATCTACAAAAATAAGTGTCATACGAATGCCATGGCTGTAGTTTGTCTTTCTGTGATGACCTCTATGTGTACTATCGGGGGTGTCGATAATTGTATACATAAATATAGTGCTATAGTTATCGACAGTATACAAAACATTGTTTTTCAAAGTGAGTTTACGATGTAGTTTTTGGAGATAATTGTACGTCTCACTCATCACCGTCGGTGCCTGCCGATGAACATTACCGGCGAGCAATGCCCGTTGCCAGGGTTGTGTGCACACTTAACGGTTTTGAAAAAAAATATAAACAAACTTGACCACATCTGTATACACATGTGTATAATGTTTCATTATGGCTACAGTACTTTGCCGGCTTACTTCATTCTGTAAATACTTGGACATTCAATTACCTTGCTGTCAGTTACGTTTTTGGTTCACTTTGTAGGATTTTGCTTGTCATAAAATAAAAAGATGGTTAGACTGTGGATAACTGTAGCAGCCTGTCGATAATTGTGTCAGGATTTCCCTTTCTTTGACTTGTCATACCACATGACAGACACGTGACTTCCCCGTGATGCCTCGTTTTCTACTCTACATACAAGCCGCTTGTAAACCCTGTGTGTGTTGATACTGCTGAAAACACTTAACCTCCCTACGCTAAACTTTTGTCTAAACCTGTCCATAATTGTAGCCGACGCTCTAGTAGTGATATAAATGATTATTAGTAGTATTAGTATTAGCAGTTGTAGTAGTAGTAGTAGTAGTAGTAGTAGCAGTGGTAGTAATTTGTAGTAGTAAAAGTAGTAGAGGTAGTAGTAGTAGTAGTAGTCGTATTATTATTATTATTATTATTATTATTACTATTATTATTATTAGTAGTAGTAGTAGGAATAGTAGTAGAAGTGGTGGTGGTAACTGGTGAAAGAAAATAATCTAACGAGCATTTTTCTAATCATGTTGAAAAAGACCAAGGTGTGTGTGTGTGTGTGTGCGTGTGTGTGTGTGTGTGTGTTTATGTGCGTGCGTGTGTGTGTGTGTGTGTGTTTATGTGCGTGCGTGTGTGTTAGCCTAAGGCAGATGACACTATATCCTAATTATGTCCCTCCGTCCTTGCCTCACCTCTCCTCCCTCTCTCCCTATACCATTACCCGGAGGCATTTTCCTTCACTCCTATTCTTCTTCCCTCCTCCTTCCTTTCTTCCTTACTTCACAATATAATATGTAAGCTCCCCACTTTTTCCTTCCATTACAGTCACTTCGTTCATCAGAATTTTGTTGCGACCCCTTCCTCACTTTTCTGTAACTCTCCTATACTTTCTTAGAGCGGTACCCCGGTGGATGAAACATCTGGGTAATTACAACGTGTCAATCGTGAGAAAGCAGAGGGAGAGACCTTAGAGACGCGTTTATCTCACCTGGGGATTTAAAACTTTGGCTTAGATGTTAATGGTACTCACTGAGCTATCTTCGGTCATATTTAGGTTAATTATTCAAACGGAGTATTTACGAGTGGTCAGTATTTAGGTATATGAGTATAGTATAAGTGATGGTAATACTTACTGTAATATAGTAATGTGTAGAAGTAGTGTAATGCGGAAATTGTTGTCTCCATAATATTTGGTTTTTTAGTATATTTTCGATTCTATTATATATTTTGAGAAGATTTCTCTAATGATTGATCGAACTCTTGATCTGCAACTATCTGTTTTTTTTTATCTTTTCGATTCATTATCTTTTTTTGCATTAATTCTCTCTGTTGATTATCTTTAACTCTATGATCTCCCATACTAGTTAGTTTGTGTATTTCCTTTTTCTTATCATACTTCTTTCTTCCATTTTATATCTCTCTCTTTTCCGTTGTATATCTGTCCTCCCTCCTTTCTTAGTTCGTTTATTCCTTTCTTCATCTAGTCTTCTTCCCTTGTCTCTCTCTTTCTCTCTCTCTTCCTCTCCTCTCTCTCTCTCTCTCTCCTCTCTCTCTCTTCCCTCTCTCTCTCTCTCTCTCTCTCTCTCTCTCTTCTCTCCTCTCTCTCTCTCTCTCCATTCTTATACTACCTTGCAAACCACCTCTTTCTTCATCCCACAACCGCAGTTTCTCTCCCTCTATGCCTCCCTCCTCCCTTCCTTCTCTTCCCCACTACCTCCTCCCCTTCCGTCCCCATCAGTGCACTTTGCAGGCTTCTGCTGCCCGCCGGGAGGGGTGGTGGTGGTGGCGGCGGCGCGAAATGAGATAATCAGACTGACGAAATTGGCGCCCGTAATTATAGACCAGTTTCACCCCCCCTCCTCTTCCGCTTGAGTGACCAACAGGTACTTTTTATTCTATAGGGCCTATTCTACACAACGTTGTCCTATTCACTTATGCTAGATATCTAAATTAGTAGTGACTATAAAGATGACACGTTTTAAACCACATAAATAGCGAGTTAGAGGATTGTAGTAATTGAATGGGTGGTAATTCTAAGTGTGTGTTTGTTGCGACAGATAGAAGAAAATCCCTTATTGATACAGGTTATGATGAATTATCGTTAGTGAAGTTCAAAGAAAGAATGAAAGTAATGATGGTGGTGGTAGTGGTAAATAGTATACGTGTGTGTTTGAGAGAGAGAGAGAGAGAGAGAGAGAGAGAGAGAGAGAGAGAGAGAGAGAGAGAGAGAGAGAGAGAGAGAGAGAGAGAGAGAGAGAGAGAGAGAGAGAGAGAGAGAGAGAGAGAGAGAGAGAGAGAGAGAGAGAGAGAGAGAGAGCAGAGAGGAGGAGCGAGCGAGGAGAGAGAGAGAGAGAGAGAGAGAGAGAGAGAGAGAGAGAGAGAGAGAGAGAGAGAGAGAGAGAGAGGGAGGTAATAGGGCTGGAGAAGTAAGGGAAGGAGGGAAGGAGGCTGTTACAATATCCCAATTAGTGTGAGGAAGGTGTCAACTGATATCACGGGTTGTGTGTACCTGGCGTGTGTGTGTGTGTGTGTGTGTGTGTGTGTGTGTGTGTGTTGCATTTTTTTTGTGGGGAAAGATGACATAGTAGACGGAAAGGGTCACACACACTCACACACAAACACACAACACACACACTCTCTCGTAGAGGGAGAGGGAGAGGGAGGGAGGGAAGGAGGAAGGGTACTCCGTAGTGTAGTGGTTAGCACGCTCGGTTCACAACCGAGAAGTCCCGGGTTCGATCCCCGGGCGGAGCGGAAACATATGGGCTGTTTCCTTAAAACCCCAGCCCTTGTCCACCTAGCAGTAAATGGGTACCGGGTGTCAGCCGGGGGTTTGTGACCCCCCTCCCGGGGTGGTGGCTTCGGCCTACACTAACCACTAAGGATGAATGATAAAAATGTTGATATGGAGACGGGGCCATACGAGCCTTGCTCTGGCCCTGTAAAATACAACTAGATGAATACACGCGGTGAGATAGAGAGAGAAAGAATAAAAACTGAACAGAGAAAAGAAAGAAAATAAAAAGATCAAACCAAGAATAACAAGAAGAAAGGCGATAAAGAAAGGGAGGAAGGGGAAGAAAAAGGGAGGGGGGGAGAGAAAAAAGAAAGGAGGAGAGATAATACAAATGAATGAGGGAGATAATAGGAAGGACTAAAGCAGAAGGGGAGAGGGGAGGGAGGAGGGAAGGAGGAGGCAGGTATGTAGGGAGGGAGGTAGAGAGAAAAAAATAAGGGAGGGAAAGAGGGAGGGAGGAGGCCGGGGAGGAAGGAGGGAAATGTTTGGAGACACTGTCCATTTCAAGTACACTTCTACCGCATTCCTCCCGCCCCTCCACCTGCCCCTCAATCGCCCCTCCACGCCCTCTTCGCCCCTCCGACAGCCACTCAGTCTGTAGTATCGGCACTATCGAGGGAGGAACCGATTATCTTGGGGGACAAAAGAGGCTGAAAACAGTTGCATTGGGAGGTGATACCGAAGCGAGGAAGAGGAGGGGGTGGTGGTGGTGAGGGAGGAGAGGGGGAAGATAGGTAGTAGGAGAGGTGTAGGGGAGGGGAGATGAAGGAGAGTGTTGGAGAGGGGTTGTCGAGGTAACAAAAGTGATATAAGTGGTTCGTCTTGTATCTAGAACGAACCATCAGGAGGAGGAGGAGGAGGAGAATTGCTGAGGGAAGAGAATGGAAAGAATTTGATCCTCCTCCTCTTCTTCCTCCACCTCCCGCTACTGCTCTCGTTGTTTACTTGAGGCATAGTTGATTCCCGTGTGTGTGTGTGTGTGTGTGTGTGTGTGTGTGTGTGTGTGTGTGTGTGTGTGTGTGTGTGTGTGTGTATAGGCGGGAGGAGTGGAGCGAGGCAACACAAGTACACAAACACAATAAAAACACGGAGGACCGAATCACACACTCCATCTACACACATACATATCAATCATATATAGATGCATGGAAACCTGAGTTCAAGTTAGAAGAGATTAGATTCCAAAGAGAGGTAGTAAACAGGAATGCACTAATGGGCAAATAGTGTAATGGATGAATGAATGGATGAGCCTCAGCCGCAGGGAAGTAAACCCAAACACTCCAGAAAGATTTCAAGATACAGTTTGGATGAATTTAAGAACGAGGATGAGGTAAATTAGGTAACAAGAACTGCCATGGCCTTTTACAGACTCCTCACGTAACCATGGCTATAAAAACACATCAGTCAAATCATCCACAACTAACACACTTACACTCTTAGAAAAGAAGGGTAGGAAAAGGGTAGTAAAAGGGTGTTTGTAGTGATGAAATACTGCTACCCTTTTTCTACCCTTACAAATATACCCTTTTGCAACCCTAAATATACCCTTTTCCAACCCAAATATACCCTTTCTCAACTCTCTCGTCTAAAAAGGGTAGATAAAGGGTAGATGAAGGGTATAATCAGCAGCATCTACTCTTCAGCCCGGACATAGGGTTTAAAAAAGGGTAGTGATGTTGCGATGTTACAATTCTACCCTTAATATACCCCTTATTTCTGAGTGTGTATGTATACCCACACCTGTACCCACACGCTCCCTATACACAGGTAAATCCACTTACTTGGCAGCTTGGGCGGGTGGTAGCGTGTGCACTGGAGCCACTCGAAGCGACTCCCGGGGTCAGACGAGACAGGGAAATCCTCGTGGTGGTGTAAGGACGAGGGCACATCATGGTCGTCGTACAGGCCCCCCACGCCCTCCGTCTGCATGAGGGGCGCGTCATGACCTCCTGCTGGGGGTGAGGTGGAGGAGGAGGCGGCCCGTGAGTCTTCGTGAAGGTCGTCGCCGCCGCCCAGCAGGTCTGCGATGGTGAAGCTGCGACGCGGCTGGGCGAGGCGGCGGGCGGGCGGCGGCGGCGGCGGCGTGAGCGCGTGTTTGGTGGGCGAGGGAAGGTCGCGTCTGCCGAGGCTTGCCTGAAGGGTGTCCACGGGGCTCTGCCAGGCGCGGCAAGGGGTGGTGGTTATCATTATCATTGTCATTATCATTGTCATCATCATTATCCTATCTATCATTATTATTATTATTACTATTTTTATTATTTTCATCGATGTCAATATCATCATCAAAATCAGTATTACTAATATTATCATTATTATTACTTTCGTTATCAACACACACACACACACATACACACACAGTACCTTCTTTCTTTGACACTTAGACTAAATACTTATGAGCAGGCGTCCATAATAGTGTTGTGAAGGGTGAGGGAAGGTGACGTTCATAAGATCACCTCCCTGCATTATACGTGTGACTTGAATGACGTGAAGGGTGCGTTGAGGAAGGGAGTAATGGAAGACTTGGTGTGTTGGAATGGGAAGAAAAGGGAGAGAGAAGCTGCAGGAAGGATAGAGAAGAGGCAGAAAAGAGAAAGATATGATACTATATACAAAGAAGTTAGAGGGAAAATAATATGCCTGGGTATATAGAGGACCGGAGGAAACTTGTCGCACCATTAGGAAATAAAAGAAGATATTGGGATGATAGCTTATAGAAGGAAAAGGAGAAACACAGAGGAAAAAGGCAAATGGAGAAATGAATTTAATACTATACAATAAAATCACGTATTGAGGGATATAAGGGAAGAGAAGGAGGAAGAGTCTCACCTGTAAAAGACTCGTGCTGTGGAGTCCCTGTGAGAGCCTCGGGTGGTGGAAGGCGTGGGGGTGGGGCATGGAGGCCAGCATCGGGGAGAGGGGAA
>JACEEZ010013658.1:485000-500000 GCA_016584305.1 Chionoecetes opilio
TTACAACGAAAAATAATACACATACACAAGGAAAACAAATAGATGTGTCTCGGTTTTACGCTCATTCTCTTGATACTCTCAGACTTTGAAGGAGATACGGATCACTGACGATGTAATATGACCGTGGGGAGGAAGTCTACAGGGCTTATACGTGGCAGTCGTCGCAGTAAAAAATGTAGGATAAATAGGTGTTGGGTATTGATTCTTAAACACCCGGTGACACGGCAAAAGTTAGTAAGGCGGTGATAAAACATGAGCTACGTGACGCGAGCTATATGTGGAATAATGATAATAGCGATGCTGATGATAACGATGATTGTAATAATGAGCATGTTTATGTTGATAATTATAATGATAGTAATAATAGTACCAATAATAATGACAGTAATACTACTAATTGTGATGATGATATAATGATGATATAAATGATACTAGTAGGCTAATAAGAAATATAATAATGATAACAACTAATTATAAAAGTAAAACGATGATAATAATGATGATGATAATAACGATAATAACGATAACACTAATAAAAGTAATCATTTAAAAAATCATTAATAATAATACTATTAATTACAACAATGATAACATAAACTCTAAGCTTCTCTGGCCATTATCCGACAAGGCTCACCCTGATAATGATAATATGAGTAACAGTAAGTATATTATTCTTATGTATAGGGGAGGGCGGGGCAGGTTGCATCGAGGGTAGGTTGCATCATTGCCTCTAACTCGCATTAACTTTTTTTATTATTATTTTTGTTATAGCTGTAGTAGTAGTAGTTTATAGTAGTAGTAGTAGTTTATAGTAGTAGTTTATAGTAGTAGTAGTAGTTTATAGTAGTAGTAGTAGTTTATAGTAGTAGTAGTAGTTTATAGTAGTAGTAGTAGTTTATAGTAGTAGTAGTAGTTTATAGTAGTAGTAGTAGTTTATAGTAGTAGTAGTTTTATAGTAGTAGTAGTAGTTTATAGTAGTAGTAGTAGTTTATAGTAGTAGTAGTAGTAGTTTATAGCAGTAGTAGTATAGTAGTAGTAGTAGTAGTATTAAGACGATGTACGTGTGATAACATGCGAGTTAGAGGCAATGATGCAACCTACCCTCGATGCAACCTGCTCCGCTCTCCCCTACTGTAACTCCTGAAGGAAGTTGATGAAGATAAATGTAGGCTATATCGCCCGCACGGAATGATAACAGGTCTGAGTAAGGCACACTCCACACCCGTAGTAGTTATGATGATAACAATAAATGATGATAAAGAAATAATAATGAAAATAATGATAATGATAATAATGATAATGATAATAATGATAAAAATTTAAATGATAGAGATAACAATAAGAATGACAATTAACTATACAGTATATACACAAACAATAACCAACAACAACAACGATGATGATGATAATGATGATGATGATAACCGTCTTCGTAGCTGCTTGTGTTTGCCTGTGTAATGACTATATAAATAACAATAGCAATGATAATAATGACAAATAATCATTTTTGCTATCCATATCATTATTATTGTTATCGTCATAATTATTATTATTATCAATATTATCATTATCATTATTATTTTTACTATTATCATTATTATCATTAGTCTTGTTATTATCATTAGTATCATCATTATTACTATCATCATCACAAAAGCAATGATGAAAAGAAAATGATATGATAACAATAATGCTAATAATAATAACAATAATTATAATAACAATAATAATAATAATGAAAATATTAGTGACAATAATAATAATGAAACAATAATAATTATAGAAATAATAGACAGACAACGACGACAATGACGACAAAAACATGAGAGAGAGAGAGAGAGAGAGAGAGAGAGAGAGAGAGAGAGAGAGAGAGAGAAGAGAGAGAGAGAGAGAGAGGAGAGAGAGAGAGAGAAGAGAGAGAGAAGAGAGAGAGAGAGAGAGAGAGAGAAAAAAAAAGATGCACTGTAAGAGGCGTTGAAGGAAGCACAATAAAAGTATAGTAACTCACCTCTGGCGTGCAGGGCGTGGTGGGTGAGGAGGGCGAGGTGCCAAGGGGGCAGCACGGGGCAGTACAGTGCGGGGGACAGCAGGGGATCGCCGCTCCCGCCGCCCCCGCCACCTCCGAGCACTCGCACTGGAGGCGGCGATCCTCCCCCACTTCCTCCACACTTCCCGGAGGAGAGCAGCGCCATGGCACCTTCCTGAGAGTGTAGACGGTGACCCCCTTCAGTGCCGCCCTCAGGTGTCAAGTCCTAGTCTTCCTGTAGCAGGGTGGAGCGATGCGTCGGTTTGCGTGTTTGGAAGGCTCGCGGTGCTCTCGCGTGGTCTGTCTCCCCAGGCAGACGATCGGGTTGCCTTTGGAGCCAAGAGCGTCGAGGTGCTGGGGACACCTTTGTTGTGGGGGAAGGAGAGGGGCGAGGGGATGGAAGGATGTTGTCCTCATCCGACGACCTAAATGTTGTCAGGTAGTAATTCTTCTTCCTTGTTTCTTGCTGCTTCCCTTCCTTCCTCTAGCCACGCCACTCTTCCCTCTGCCTCCTCAGGACCCCACCAGGTGGTACCCCGCGCGTCCCGTGATCCTCCTGACGCAGACGACCGACCCCAACACTCTTACATCGTGAAAAACCAACTCCTTTTAACATGCGGAAGGCGATGACGACGAAACTAGCTGTTAGGCATCTTAGGGAGTCCTTGCAAGAGGAAACCAATCAGGGCGCGAAGCAGCTTCAGGTCCCGCCCCTATCGACCAATGAATGAACCTCCGGAAACCTCCGCCAATAGCAACCTGGGTCGCTCTCTCATCTGTTATTGTTGTTACGCGATTGGTGACTGGCTATCAAACTCTTCTCGCCAATTTTATCGTACTGTCGTAGCCGGAAGAATGGAGGAGAGAAAGAGATAGGGAGTGAGACAGGATGAGTGTGATATGGCTGGCTAATGAGGAGGGATGGGAGGGAGGGAAGGGGCACGTGGGGGGGGGCTAAAGACTGGGGAGGGGGCTAAAGACTGGAGGGGGTTGAGGGAGGTTTAAGAGAGGGGAGGAGGGGGCAGGATGGCAGGTGATGGGTCTATGATTTTGGGACTGAGCGAGGGAAGGGCTGGGCGTTAATGAGTCTTTCAGGATGTGGGACTGAAAGCTGGATATGAAAACTTTGTGACTGGAAATTAAAGGGGACTGAAATGGTTGGAGATGAGTGGTATGGGGGAAGACTGGAGACTGGATATGAAAACTTTGGGACTGTAAATTAAAGGGGACTGAAATGGTTGGAGATGAGTGGTATGGGGGAAGACTGGAGACTGGATATGAAAACTTTGGGACTGTAAATTAAGGGACTGAAATGGGGAGATGAGCTGGTATGGGGAGACGGAGACTGATAAAACTTGGGACTGTAAATTAAAGGGGACTGAAATGGTTGGAGATGAGTGGTATGGGGGAAGACTGGAGACTGGATATGAAAACTTTGGGACTGTAAATTGAAGATGAAGGGAGTTTAAGGCTGTGAGATGAGAGGTGTTGGGCTGTGGTCTGGTTGCCTGGGTGGAAGCTGAGGGGACTGTGATGAAGGTATGAGAGGGCTGGGGGCTAGACGCTGAGGACTTTGGGCTAGAGACTTTGGGCTAGACATTAAAGGGCTTTTTGGGCTGGGGAATGAGAGGACTATAGGATGACTTGGATGAAGGATGCTTGTGATGGAAGACGCAATAACACACACACACACATACACACACACACACACACACACACACACACATATACGAACATTATTCACACATTTCTTTAAGTTGCCCTCGTAAAATATTTCGTATTCCTTCTCTACATAACGTAACAAGGGACGAACATTTTACCTGTTAATAAATAAAACTCATCGTGTAGTCTCGTCCTCATTTTTAGGCGTCAAAAGTTATCAGTGCTTCTTTGTTTTTAATAGACACACAAATATCATACATGTGAAAGATTAATGTGACTGTCTGCCTGTCTGTCCATCTGTCTCTGGTCTCCTCTCTCTCTCTCTCTCTCCTCTCTCTCCTCTTCTCTCCTCTCTCTCTCTCTCTCTCTCTCTCTCTCTCTCTCTCTCTCTCTCTCTCTCTCTCTCTCTCTCTCTCTCTCTCTCTCTCTCTCTCTCTCTCTCTCTCTCTCTCTCTCTCTCTCTCTCTCTCTCTCTCTCTCTCTCTCTCTCTCTCTCTCTCATTGTTACACCTCCAATTCAACATTTTCCTCGTCTTGCTGTAAGCCATTAGTGTCTTCACCAATACAATCCTCACGGGAACTGACAACTCGAAGCAAAATAACGAGATAAACTTCGGCATTAACTCAAAGAACCAGTCACAAGACGCAGCAAGTGAGTTCCTACAATAGGAAAACATCACCATGGCTTTCATCAACAATAAGAATGGGTCTCGAATATAATACCTTTCCTTCTTTCCCTCCTTTTCATCTATAGAGAGCACAATTTTATGATCCCGTCTATGGAAAGAATATAGCTCAGGTGAATTAGAGTGAAGCCCCAACGCGTGTGTAATACCTAGCGACGCGTGGCCTCAGGGCGAAGGTAACAAGGGAAAAGTTTTGTGAGTTTCGATTTACCTGCGGAAAGAATACATGTTTCACCTTCGCGTCGACGGATCGCATCATTAAGGTTTAGCTATTGTGTTCGTGTGTGTGTGTGTGTGTGTGTGTGTGTGTGTGTGTGTGTGTGTGTGTGTGTGTGTGTGTGTGTGTGTGTGATGGGCGACGTAATTATTCCCACTATACACAACAGGGTCAGCTTTCAACTCATTTTTTTTTCTAATGTTTTTTTCTCTTGTTTTTTTCCTTTTTTTGTTCTGTCTCTCTATACCACTCCTACCCCTTCCTGCACTCTCTCTCCTCTCCTCCTCCTCCTCCTCCTCCTCCTCCTCCTCCTCCTCCTCCTCCTCCCTCCTCCTCCTCCTCCTCCTCCCTTGAAACGTAATTGAAAAATGTATAATGAGGGAGTTTTTTATTCTTCTTTTTTCAACTCCTTTTTGAAGGTTGTATTTTCCCTCCTGTCATGGCTTAAGAGAATGAGTGACGCGATCGTGCACGGTTAATGGGATGAGAGAGAGAGAGAGAGAGAGAGAGAGGAGAGAGAGAGAGAGAGAGAGAGAGAGAGAGAGAGAGAGAGGAGAGAGAGAGAGAGAGAGGAGAGAAGAGGAGAGAGAGAGAGAGATTAGTTAATACTGGATAACGTTATGACTCACAAAGTACTACAGCAAACTCCATGCTTTGTCGCCTCGTTTAGTAGTTCATAGAAGTAGTCAAAGAGTCAATCTCGTTCCTGTTCCTATTAATTTCTTTTCAATCTGTATCAACAATTATTGATAGGTGTAATTTATCTGTGATGTATACAGAGCTGGGCATTAAATACATGGAATGTATTTAAATACTAAATACTAATTACATGGGAGAAATGTATTTAAATACCAAATACTAAATACATTTTACGAATGTATCTAAATACTAAATACTAAATACATCAATTGTATTCAAATACATTTGTAAATACACACACATTTTAACATGTATTCAGTAATTCATGATTAACAATATGTAAAATGCTTGATAAAGGATAAAGGATACTTTCCTATTGTGTATCTAATTAATTGATTCATTTACTTGAGTAATTGAGATTATTAATTGAGATTATTGAGTAATTAATTGATAAAAAAAAGTATTTACATTTTCATATTATGAGTATCTAAATACAATGTATTTAAATACTCATTAAAGTATTCAAATACTATATTTAAATACGTGAAAACCAATGTATTTATAAATACAGTTCTAAATACACAAATATATTTAAATACGTATTTAAATACAGTACAAATGTATTTAAATACTGCCCAGCTCTGGATGTATAGCTGTTGCAAAGGTAGCTTTTATCAATGTCTCACTGTATCATCTTTAGAAATGTACGCAGTTTTTTTGTCATTACTAAACGACTGAACTGGCTAACCAGTGCCCATTCAAATCATAATGAATATATTGATTTCAAAAATAGGGTTGTAACCCATATTTTGATGTATGTCATATTTGGGATTTTTGAAATTTTATTTTCGTTATTGGACACCAATATTTTCTTTCAATGACAAAACTTTGCTTTTCTGAATATTTGGGGCAATTTGGATTAATCTAGCAATCATTTTTGGCGGATTTTTCGTTTCATAGGCCCCTTCGCCCCCTCCCCAACTAGTTGAAAACTAGGGATTTCTGCCCAAAACTATCAATATCAATTCATTCATGTGCAAACAAAAATTCACCAGGAAAAAAACAGTTTCGTTCTTAATTAAAAGACCAAATTAGGATATTGGAGCAGCAACAGTGTTTGTGTTTAGTTATAATAATAATAATAATTTTATTCTCGCCAGGAAGCATAAAGACAAAACAAAGCAACAAGAACAAGCCAAGGAGTTAACTTAAGTAATAGAGCAAAAACAAACAAAAGAACATAGTATGGGGCAGTTATTGGACACATTAGGGGACATAGTATCAAAGTACATAGAATAAACATACATGGACACCTGTGCTACCCCACATTCTGCACAAACAGCAGACCCAGCCACCGCTGTTGTATAGGTCCACATACATAGGCCGAGCTCTGCCTGACAGAGGTGATGATGGAGCTCGTAGAGAGCTCCACCCTACTCCTGAAGCTGAACACGGAGTGTCGACGGATCACATCCAGATTGTTCACCCCGTTCCTAGCGAAAGCCAGGGATGAGCTGCACCACCTGGGCAGCCCCCTGCAGAAGCCTCTTAAGAATGTCATTGTGACAGATCTTAAGGCGGTTCAGAGTGGCCACCCTGAACCGCGACCACAGCAAGTTGCAGTATATAGAGTAGCAGTGGCTCCTGAATAACTCCATCTTCACCTCTCTGCTACAATAGGAAAATTTCCTATGTCTGTAGAGTATTTCCCACGACAAGAAGCTTGGTGGTCTGCTTGATGATATCATCATCATCAGTCATATGACACACTCATGACACACTCATTGTCTTGGGCGACTTCAATGCTACTACTGGCACTGTGAGAGATGGCTACGAGTTATGTGTTGGTCCCCATGGCTCCGGTACCAGAAACACCAATTTCTCTGCTTCTGAACTTTGCAAGATCCAGAAGGTGAGAATTGCAGGTTCTTGGTATCAGAGGCCAGAGCTGGACCGCTAGACATGTATAGTAATGCCGGAGGGGTAGGCTAAGGAGTTTCGACCACATCCTCGTTAGTACTCGTTGGAGGATCCTCCAGAACTGCAGGGTTTACCGGAGTGCTGAGTTCTTTGGAACAGATCACAGACTTCTTGTTGCTACACTTAAGCTCATGTCAAGTCCAGAAAAAATCTAAAGAGGTAACCATACTGTGTTTCATCTTGAGAAACTGAAGGACTTGACATGTGCTCATGGGGTATGCGTGGCATTTCTCAAATCGATTTGTTTGTGCTCGGGCTCTGGGGGACCCTGTAGAACTGTGGGATACCTTCAAACGTAAAAAACTCTACAGGCTGCCAAGAAGTGTATTGGGGGCGCCCGAGGTCAAGGCGTGGTTTTGTCTCGACGGAGACGCTGGAGAAAAATCGAGGAGAGTCGCGCTGCCAGGCTGGCTGGGAACCGGGGGCCAGCACAGGGCTCTGTCACGCCGGACTAGAACCCTCCTGGGGAGAGACAAGGAGAGGTATGTCAGGAGTCTCACTGAGGATGTCGAGGGGCATTTGAACGCTAATGACCTCCGACCCGCCTACCGAGCCCTGAAGAAGCTCCGTTCCATGTCTCCTTCTCGGGCGAGTGCTATTCGAAAAAGCAGATGGGCGCCTCATGTCGGACATGGATGGGCAGATAGCTCGTTGGGCTGAGTAAATTTGGGCAGTTTTTTCACGGTGGGCCCTCCAACTGAGCAGCTTTCACACCACTGGGGTTTCGGCAGTGGATGCCGATCCTCCCATTGACGAAACCGCACCCTCTCTTGACGAAGTCAGAGAGGCTGTAGCAAAATTGAAGGGTGGAAAGGCAGCTGGTGTTTGTAATATCAGTGCGGAGCTCCTCAGAGCTGAGGGTGAGGCCATGATCCGCGGGTTGCATGCTGTCCTGACTGCCGTGTGGCAATCAGGTACCATTCCTCCTGACTGGAAAAGGGGGCTGGCCGTCCCTATCTGGAAAGGGAAAGAGGACCGTCAGGGCTGCAACAATTACCGCGGTATTCACTGCTCAGGTACCAGGCAAGGTGCTTTCCAATCTATTGCTGACACGGATTCGCAGTCATCTGGTGAAGGGATCAAAAACCTCAGCGTCTGGGTTTACGCCTGGTAATTCAAAACGGACCGTTTTCCTAGCGCTTCGTGTCCTGGTGGAACGCCGGACGTGAGTTTCGACAGGGGGTGCTTGCAAACCTATGTTGATCTCAAGAAGGCGTTTGACTCAGTGCATCGTGAGTCACCCTTTTGGGGTCTTTTGCTGACTTCAAGGGATTCCTGCAAGGACTATTGGTTTGATAACTGGTCTGTATTCTGGGACTGAGAGTGCTGTGAAGTGTGGGGCAGGTGTATCCAGCTTCTTTCCTGTGAATACAGGAGTGAGGCA
This sequence comes from Chionoecetes opilio, assembly GCA_016584305.1. Classification (NCBI taxonomy): domain Eukaryota; kingdom Metazoa; phylum Arthropoda; class Malacostraca; order Decapoda; family Majidae; genus Chionoecetes; species Chionoecetes opilio. Next base: position 493,595 of record JACEEZ010013658.1, read on the forward strand.
AGGGTGCGTCCTTGCCCCATCACTTTTCAACGCTTGTATAGACTGGGTATTGGACAAGGTTGTAGATCAAAGTGATTGTGGAGCATCCATCCGTCGGCAACACCAAGATCACTGATCTTGTTTTTGTCGATGATGCAGTAATCTTTGCTGAGTCGCTGGAGGTCCTGGTGATGGCTCTCGAGCCGCTGCACGAGGAGGCAAAGCCTTTGGGACTTGAGGTCTCCTGGCTTAAGACCAAGGTCCAAGTGTTTGGAGACTTACTAGATGAAGCAGTACAGTCTGTTCATGCGTGTGGCGAGGACATTGAGATCTTGGAAAGTTTTACATACCTTGGTAGCGCAGTCCATAATGACGGCGGGTCACGTCAAGAAGTCTTACGGCGGATTGGCATAGCCCACGGTGTTATGGACTCGCTCAGCGGGAGTATTTGGCGTTGTCGGTACCTGTGCAGAAGGACAAAGATCTGGATCTTCAAGTCGCTTGTGATCCCTGTCTTACTCTATGGTTGTGAGACGTGGACACTAAATAGTGACTTGAAGAGACGAATCAATGCCTTTGGTAATAAGTGCCTTCGCAGAATCATGGGGTATCGCTGGGATGATTACGTGTCAAATCAGCGATTGCACCGTGAGACTGAATCGAGGCCTATTACCTGCATAGTCCGTCAGCGCCAACTTCGGCTATATGGGCATGTGGCACGCTACCCTGAAACTGATCTTCCCATCGGGTTGTATCTGTAAGAGACAATCCGGCGTGGAGGAGGCCAAGGGGGCGCCCACAAGGCTCGTGGCTGGTGCAAGTTGATGTTTCTTGCCGAGAGCTGCTTGGTATGGGAAAGGAGCCTGCATGGGAACTCGCGCGTGGTGACCCCCGGGAGTGGCGTCGTAGGGTGGGCGAGGCGACGCGCCCCCCGGCGTATGCCCCCAATGATTGATGATGATTGAGTCATATCGTGGGATATAACATGGCCTAAGTATGCGAATCTATCCACAAAAGTGAGGGCAGACCCACTGAGCCATGTTGTTTTGAGGTAATTCACCTGAGTGCGTGCCGGTGATACTACCATGCACTTTGTCTTAGTGGTGTTGTAGACAATGTCATGCTTGGCAGCATACACCTGACACACATTGATAAGGTCCTGCAACGCATCCGCAGTGGGTGTGAGCAGTATCATATCATCAGCATAGCTCAGTGAGTTGATGCACCCATCATGTATGTGGCAGCCGATACCTGTATCACGAAGGCTGGCACTGAGATCATCCGTGTACACATTGTACAGGTAGGGAGATAAAATCCCCCCCTGCGAATACCATTGGCAGTACTAAAGAACAGCAGTTATGGCCTGCAGTGGGTGGCCCGCTCCGCCCCGCCTGCTCCACCTATATGCACCAAACATCCCGCTCAGCTCGCACTGCCGTATAGGCTACTGTTGATAAGTCAATTTTTCTTGATATTATCTGCAACTAAGTTAAGCTCCATGTCTAACCTTAATGACCTACCCTAATTTTAACTTAAACCTAGCCGATTCTGTTGAAAATATTTGTTTTTAACTTGGGGTTGGGACCGTATATAGGAAAACATGTTAATTTCCGCCAAAAACAAGTACCAATTACATTAAAAAATAAGTACCAATTACATTCTAAACACATAAAAACTCTTCAAATAAGAACAGTGTCTTTGAAACTAGAGGTGCCCAAGCAGTAATGAAATAATACCCAGAAAATACTTTGCTGGCCTTCTTACTGTCCCGTTTTCTGCAATTGGATGCCACTGGTTTCCAATCAGATCTATGTTCATTGCGTTTCCTTATCACCTTGTGACCCTCGCCGTCACTTTTGTTATCACTGAACATCGTGCCTGAATACACTTGAAAATAACTGAGATAACACGAGTAAAAAGTGACGTCCCTTTCCAGCTGAGAATAAGTGGGAATATTCTTCCTTTGGTGCAGCACGCGACTCGTGATTGGTTGTGCCTCCCCATGAAAACATGGTATGTGGCGGCGCGCTATTGGTCACTCCTCTCCGCTCTCCTTGCCCAGTCTTGGAGCTGGTATGTGATTTTAACTATCAAAGTCAAGCGACTTCGAGCCTCGATTCGCATGAATGAGTATACGAATAAAGCTTTTTTTTTTTTTTTTTAACATCTAATAATACTATAGGAGTAGCCGTGTGTCTGTCTGTCTGTCTGTCTGTCTGTTTTGGGTAGCCGAAACCGTAAATTTAATTTTGATGAGAGTAGGCTCAAAAAATTGCAAATAAATCGTAGGTGGTAAGCGGCTTGGTCCCATGTCGATTGCATAATTTTGAAGGGGGGTTTTGGGCTAAAAACACTTTAAGGAGTATTAGATTACAGGAAAAACTCTGCGGTATCGTCTTGCCTCATTCCACAAACTCAGTAGACTATTGGACTTACCGTTTGTGTGCGTGTGTGAGTGTGTGTGTTAGAATCACACGGAACACAAAGGGTTGGAATCACACGGAACACAAAGGGTTGGAATCACACGGAACACAAAGGGTTGGAATCACACGGAACGTGGTCTACCCCGAGGCACTTTGACCAGTGACCAACGACAGCAACAACACGATTGGAGTTTGCAATCACATGTTGTCTAATATATACTACTACTACAAACATCAATACATGGGTCCGAAGGGCCCACAAGCACTTGTCTAATATACTATAGGAGTAGCCGTTTGTCTGTTTATGTGTGTGTCTGTTTTGGGTAGCCGAAACTGTAAATTCAATTTTGATGAGAGTAGGCTCAAAAAATCGCAAATAAATCGTAGGTGGTAAGCGGCTTGGTCCCATGTCGATTGCATAATTTTGAAGGGGGGTTTTGTGCTAAAAACACTTTTAGGAATAGTATTAGATTACAGAAAAAACTCTGCGGTATCGTCTTGCCGCATTCCACAAACTCAGTAGGTAGACTCATGGACTTAACTTTTATGTGCGTGTGTGAGTGTGTGTGTTGGAATCACACGGAACACAAAGGGTTGGAATCACACGGAACGTGGTCTACCCCGAGGCACTTTGACCAGTGACCAACGACAGCAACAACACGATTGGAGTTTGCAATCACATGTTGTTGTTGTCTAATATATACTACTACTACAAACATCAAACAAACAAACAAAGAACAAAAACAAAACAATCAATACATGAGTCCTGAAGGGCCCACAAACACTAGTTTATGCCTATAGCGCCTGTAGGCAGTGACCTGCAGGGATGGGAGGGCAGGCCCTGGAGGCTCACTGGAGGGCTGTGAGGGTTGGCCCTCGCCCGTGGTGGCGCAGGCAGGATTTTTATAGTTATTTATTTTGTATAGAGGAATAATAGGGAGTTGAAGCAAAGAATATGAAAGAAAATGTTTATGCACCATGTTTTTTGCTCACATTATATTTTGCTCCCATGATCTTATTATAGGTATAGCTTATTGTATGAAATTACTATTCATGATGTGAGTAATGTCTTGTGGAGTAATGTCTTGTGGAGACGATGATAGGTTCAGTTATCCTAGATATCATCTGGTAGTTTGATAATATCGTGTAGGAGTACAACATGTCGTGTGGACCAGAGCATCCTCTGTGGCCGCAGAGTATCATGGTTTGATGGCGGCCGAGCCACTACCGGTTGCGTCAGCTGATGCCCCCCTATGCGAGCTCTAGTGTATAACTCTGTGGGCTCATGCCGCCCCCCTGTGTCCCCCGATGCACTCGCAATCGAAGGTAGAGTTATGGGCAGGGCATGTGGGTGTTCTTAGGCCACTCGACGGTGCAGAAATATTTTAAGTGGATTCTTGGGTCTCACTCGGGATCGAACTCGTGTCTTCGAGAACACCAATCGGTGACACTAATCACTCTGCTACCGCCTCCCCTTAGTTTTAAGATGTATGAATGAATATACAATGTTCATTTGTATTATAACATTCAATTATACTACACCATTATACTGCAGATGGCTGTGGAAGAAGAGAGGAGAGTCGAGGGAGAGGGCATGATTAGTCACCTGTTAGATGTCACATTATAGTACAGTAAATACTACATTTTCGAGGTGCCCCCATGAGACGATACTCGAGTATATAAACATTATTATTTATGGTACTATTTGGGGAAGCGGTATATATAGCAGAGTGGTTAGCGTCACCAAATGGCGTACATGGTATCCGGCACGACATTTAAATTAAGAACTTATTTGAAAATTATCGAAATTATGTTAAACGCTCTGGCATGACCGTGTGTGTATAAGGTATCAGATGGCAGAGGGTTTTTTTGTACCGCAAATTGAAATGTCGAACCGAGCCTGAATTGAAATGCCCACCTTGTGAGCGTGGCGAGCCAGTCCTATACAGCGCAGGTGACAGGAATTGCTCTGTTATACGATTTTCGATAAATATAATGAGATAATCACACACTAATACATTTTGGCTTGTCAGGGAACCTCTTCAAGCACCAAGGGAGGGAGAGGGAGAGGCGGGACGAAGCCGCGCGGCCGCCAGTGCATGGGAATCGGCATGTTCGGGACCAACATTCATAAAAAAAAGCTTGAAATGCCGAGAGCAAAGAAGAACTACTCCAAACAAAGCCAAAAAGAAGAGAAAAGCAAAATGACAGTGTGAACAAGGACTATAAGCCAGGCGAGTAGGCGAGCTCTGAACAAGATCAAACCTGGCAACAATGAGTGAGCTGCATGGCGCCTCACGACAGCCTCGCACTGCACTGATGATACCTTTATAAGGGGGGACCAGGTACCAGATCATTAGGTACTATACATGCATTGGTATATGATTATTGAACCCTAAAGAATCAAATGATAACAGGTTTGCGACATTATAACTGTATTTGATTACGCTATGACACGAAAATGGAGAAAATACTTCAATCGCTATTTTCTCAAAACTAGTGTTTAATAAACATACGTAAAATGCATCTCCTTTATGTTTTCCACGATTACCATATACATTCAGGGTTAACTACTTGAAATGTCATACAACAAATTTAGTAAAAAAATATACCGAAGTCATATTTTTAATGCATATTTACTGTGCAAAAATTCCGGATTGCAAATTTTCTTAAATTATATTTTTGTGACTAAATGAAAAGGTTTTTACTAAATTTGTTTTACTAACTTTGTTAGAAATGTTATAAAGCATATTGTGTGAAAGTGACAACAAATTTTGTACAAAAATGATGGAGTAGATAGACTTCATAAAACTTGCAAAAACGAAAAATATTCGTAAAAATATAACTGTTTAAACGATTAACTTGAGATTCAGTTATGATGATCAAGGTAATATTATTCATATAGAATCATAACATATATAAAAAGCAAGACCCGCAGGCTATTTGTAAAATAGGGCGAATTCTTCCCTTAAACAAAAGGTCTGCAAACGTGGAGTGGCCTAAGAACACACACATGCTATCCATTAACTCTACCTTCCCATGGCGAGTGCATCGGAGGACACAGGGGGCGGCATGAGCCTCTAATCACAGGCGTCACCATAAAAATCCTGCCTGCGCCACCACGGGCGAGGGCCACCCATCACAGCCCTCAAGCGAACGTGCAGGGCCTGCTATCCCAGCCCTGGAGGTCACTGCCTACAGGCGCTATAAACACAAATGTAAACTAAGCGGGGGGGGGCACTCAGTAGAGCGCATACCTCCGCCCGAATATTTCATCAATTATATAAATATATATATATATATATATATATATATATATATATATATATATATATATATATATATATATATATATATATATATATATATATATATATATATATTATATATATGCAATATGCACTCAGTATGAGCGCATACCTCCGGCCGAATATTTCATCAATTGGTTGCCATGGCAACAGTTGTCAATAGATTTCATCCAAAAATAAATCAGTTCTTCCTTATACCAAATAGACTTGGTATACCGAGTTTGGTCCAAATCTATTCGTAACATTTCGAGAAATCCTGTACACTAACAAACAGACAGACAGACAGACAGACAGACAGACAGACAGATCGGGGTGAAAACATAACCCCTCCAACTTCGTTGGCGTAGGTAACAAAACAACAACAAAATACATAAAAAAATATATTCATTTGGATTTTGAGTTTTAAGGAATGGCTGAATTGATTATGCAATTAATCAGTGATAACAGTGCAGGATAGTGATTTAAGCCATACTTTATTCTAGTTGAGTGAGGAATGAACATAAAATAAGCCCCAGAGAGCTGCCCCGTGAGGGTAGCAGAGGTTGACTATGTCCTTTTTATGGAATATATGTGATGATACCAAATGAGGCACGGTATCTAAATGTATCTAGGATGTGAATATGCGGCGGGGTGAGGAGAGTCGCGTTATCTTTTAAGGCCATCAAATGCTGTCTCTCCCTTGATTTTGCACCTGTG
>JACEEZ010013658.1:507500-530000 GCA_016584305.1 Chionoecetes opilio
GCACCAATAAACTGCAAAACTCCAACCCACAGAAAACCTCACCACTGCCTCTGACAAAGAAGAATAAACACTATTTTCTTTTCTTATTTGCACATATTTAGTAGCGACAGACAGTCACCGTAAACACATAATTATAACAATGACATAGAGTGGTGAAATGTGTTGGACTGAGGAAGTGGATGATTGAGATAGAACGAAAGAAACCTTTAAAATGGTATGGTATAGCTATGGGGAGTTTTCTAATAAGCTCACGCTCAAGCCTGTCTCTCAGGCTGTCACATCCTCAGCACTTTCAGCCTGAATGATCTATCATTTACCGTAAATTCCCTGTGCTTTTTCGGGACAGATCAGAATTACCCTTCAATACAACAACTGAAACAGTTCTTAATAAAAAATGTAGTTTATCATTTTATTTGTCTGCACTTGGTGAAAATATTGGCAAAACAATTGAATACTTGAAAACTCATTCTTTAAAAATCGTCTTTTCATGGAAAAACGCAAGTTCAAGCAGAATGAGGCTTCAGGAAATATCTACTTGTATGTAAGCATTCACTGAGTACCTGTTTTGGGTGTGTCTGTCTGTCTTGCGACGAACATTTAACCAAGAAGTAATTTAAGTGCTTGCACCTCAACGAACAGTCCGGGATGGAAGACAGTTGAAAGCGTTTGTTTACTATTTCCGTCTCGAAAGACGAAAGTCTCCTTTATGTGGGAAACGGTATGTGGGAGCGGATGCCACAAATATTCCAGTAGAGGATAGAGAGTGTGATGAGATAAGCGGGTGATAATAGTTAGGATGACAGTCTCTGGTATTGAGAAGTTAGGAGTATCAGAGATATGAGCCATGAGGTAAGAAGCGGGGGCGCTGAGCTGAATTTCTACCCGTGTGGTATCTACAGGAAAGTGGATGATAACAGATCCTGCCGGCGGGATGGTTTCTGTGGAGATGCTGAACGCCACACTCTGTTTTGGTTAAATATTCGTCGTAAGAGAGACATATACACCCAAAACAGGTACTCAGTGAATGCTTACATACAAGTAAATATTTCCTGAAGCCTCATTCTGCTTGAACTTGCGTTTTTTTATGAAAAGACGATTTTTAAAGATTGAGTTTTCAAGTATTCAATTGTTTTGCCAATATTTTCACCAAGTATAGACAAATAAAATGAAACTACATTTTTTATTAAGAACTGTTTCAGTTGTTGTATTGAAGGGTAATTCTGATATGTCCCAAAGAAGTACAGAGAATTTACGGTAAATGATAGATCATCAGCTGAAATGTGTAGGATGGAGATGCGGGGGAATGGCGGCTTGCTTGAAACTCCCATGAGAGAAGAGGCACATTATGTAAAGGATGATGGAGGGAAGTTCTGAAGTAGTAACCTGAGTGGTGTGATCTTTCTGAGCGGGAACACAGTGTGGATTGAAGGCAAGGGTGAATGAATCTTCGTGAGGCCTCTACCCCTCACGGCAACACGCTGTCATCCTTACCTGCGCCTTCCTGAAGAAGTTGAGTCAGTTGCAACGCCTGTGATAGCCCCATAGGACTTCACCAGGGTTCATAGGTTTCCTCATGGGATCCTCGCATCTCTAAACAACACCAAGAGACCAATAATACAAGGAACCGTAGTTGATACGTCTGTCTGTATGAGTTCCGCATAGCAGTGTGATGGGTGAGGATGAAACAGTAGAACATATGATACTAGAATGTGAAAAGTATGACAGAGATAGAATAGAGATGATGCAAAAGGAAATATGTGTTGCAAATAATGTACAGAATAGTGGTGTAGGCATGGACCATGGTAGTAGTATTGTCATTTTCTTATGGGTGAGGATGAAACAGTAGAAGAACATGTGATACTAGAATGTGAAAAGTATGACAGAGATCGAATGGAGTTAATGTAAGAGGCAATGTGGGTTGCAATAATGTATAGAATAGTGGTGTAGGCTTGGTAGTGTTATTATTTTTCTTCTCAACAGTAGGTACCGTTACAAAGGCCAACACTGTTTTCGGTACCTGTGAGAACAAGTTTTTCGCCAGCTGTTGTTTACTTTGAGCCGTTGTGTCGTTACCTCCAGCTGTTCTTGATTAGTGGCTTGCCATGGTGCAGGGAGGAGTTATGGGGCGAGTGGTGGTGGCAGATGACGCCCTGCAGGACAGACTGACAGCCCAGGCCAAGGCAGGCACCTTCCAGATTGGTCTAATCATAGGACAGGTAAGTGGTGGGGTGGCTCTTGTTGCGTGGACGTATCGACTATTGCAAAGGGGGTGCAGTCAGTTCGTACACCAGTAGATTAGTACACCAAAAAGTTGTTTCGTAATCTATATGAAACCATAGTCGTTTCGTACACTCAGCTCAGAGTTGAACTTGATTACTAGTTACGATTCGACACCAGGTATGTACGAAAAAACTCAAAATCAGTGTACGAAACAACTAACAAAACCTGGGTACGAAACAACTTGTGTACGAAACTCCCTGTAACCTTACAAAGACACTTCTGAATATGTTTTTGATTCACCGATGTCTGTTCTTTAATTTTCAGTTCGCTTTTCTTCTTCCACATTTTCTGTAGTATATCTTCTTCAATGTATTAATTAGTAGCCTAAATGAGAAATGTCCTATCACTTAATTTGGCGTTTTCTTTTTAAGGCCTTTGGAGGTGGATGGAGCTTCTTTCTGTATTTTTTTAGTATTGGACAACGTAACAAGCAATGTGGGTTTTCTGTACCATATGTAGGCAAGTGATACATCTATGAAGGTGGTTAAGGTGCAGTACAGTGGTGTTTCCAGGGGTTTATGGTAAGTACGTATATACTCTCGTCTATCGGATCTCTCGTCCCCGTCAGCGAGAATTCCAACTTCTCACGTCGTCAAGTGTTCCTATTTTCTACGACAGTTCCAGTTCTTGATCTTGTTATTACAGTACCCAATATATTAACTAATTAGTTTTTACCTATGTTTCTGTGTACCTAACCTAATCTAACCATAACCTAACCTGATGGTAACCGAACTTAACCGTTACTAGCGGAAATGACTTATTTTATAAATTTGAGGGTGAGGATTGGGAATATAAGAAAATATATTCATTTCTGCCCAAAACAAGAGCTGAATTAATTCTAAACACATCAAAGCTGTTTTGGGGAGGCGGTAGCAGAGTGGTTAGCGTCTCCGAGTGGCGTTCTCGGTGACCCGAGCTCGATCCCCGACGAAAGCCAAAATCTTTCTGCACCGTCGAGTGGCCTAAGAACACCCACATGTCCTGCCCATTAACTCTACCTCCATTTGCGAGTGCATCGGAGGACACAGGGGGGCGGCATGAGCCTCTAATCACAGGCGTCACTATAAAAAATCCTGCCTACGCCACCACGGGCGAGGGCTAACCATCACAGCCCTCAAGTGAACCTCCAGAGCCTACCATCCGAGTTTCATCTAGATCTCGGTTTGTGTCGGGATGAGAATTTTGGTAGACGAGAGTACCAGGTTCTTTTCCAAGAGCTTCCTCGCTAAATTTTGGTTATTGGGCACCACTGATTTCGAGGACGAAACTATATTTTCCAGAATAGTTTTGATGTGTTTTGAATTAATCGGGCATTCGTTTTTGGCAGAAATCAATGTTTGTTTTCAGTTGTGTGGGACTTACCCTACCTCCCGGCCCACCCCGCAAAAATCCCGTTCTGCTTCGTGCTGCCGAAGTATTGATAAGCTTTTTATATTTTTGATATCATCTGCTACTAAATATAGCCCTACATCCAAACTAACCCAACCATTTCTGCCTGAAATCACTTTTTTTTATATACAGGTGGGGAAGTTGACAATGTATGAGATTTTTTTTATTTCCACCCAAAAAGAGTGCCAAAATAATTAAAAATGCATCTTAACTTATTAGAAAACAGTAACATCGTGTACTAAAGCAGTAGTGTCCAATATCAAAATTATGCCGCTTCTGTTAGTGATGAACGACAACCCAGCATTTATTATTATATATATTTTTTTATTCTAGTTTATATGCTTGTAGAATAAATTTTTTTCCTTAAGGGCTCTTAGAAATGTTGGTTCCTCAGCATGTCGCTAAAGTTTCACGCGACTATCGAAGTGTCTTGCTTTAAGGTGTGGTGGTAGTGGTAATGGGTGGCTGTAGTGGTGACCTAAGTGTGGTGGTAGTGGTAATGGGTGGCTGTAGTGGTGACCTAAGTGTGGTGGTAGTGGTAATGGGTGGCTGTAGTGGTGACCTAAGTGTGGTGGTAGTGGTAATGGGTGGCTGTAGTGGTGACCTAAGTGTGGTGGTAGTGGTAATGGGTGGCTGTAGTGGTGACCTAAGTGTGGTGGTAGTGGTAATGGGTGGCTGTAGTGGTGACCTAAGTGTGGTGGTAGTGGTAATGGGTGGCTGTAGTGGTGACCTAAGTGCTGTGTCATGCCTCTAAGTATTCCTAAAGAGTACATCCTGTTTCAGAACACCAGGGAGAAGGACATAATCGTTCACCTAGCCCCTACACCCGTGCCTGATGAGGGTGACCTTAGTTCAGAGGATGAGGAGGTGATGCCAAGTTCCAGAGAGGAGCTCAGCAAGAACAAGTATCCTGACTCCCTCCCCAAGGTGGTGGAGGGCACAGTGTCTCAGCATGCCCGTCAGGTGAGCCAGCATCTCTCCCCCTGTTTGTAGCTGCTTAGAACAGTTTTCTGTGCATAACCAGTGTTTATGGGCAAAAGTAGATAGATCCCAGTCATAGGTTATGGCTCAAGATCGAGTCCAGCCGGGAGCAAAGTCTCTGCAATCGTCGAGTGGCTAAAGAATACCGACATGCTACTCGTCACTTCTGCAGCGAGTGCATTGCGGAGCACCACCTGGGTATGGTATAAGCCTCAAGCCATCACAGGCATCACAATATAAATCCTGCCAGTGCCATCATAGGTGGGGGTCAACCATCAGATAAAAATTTCCCATTCTGGGAAAAGAAAATGACATACTGAAAATAGCAGGGAAAGGTGGATGTTCAATGTTGCTGTGAGAAAAACCATAATTTGTGAAGGGCATCATGTGATTTCCTTTAGATTTTATCAGAAAAATGTTCACAAAAGAATTTGTAGTCATTAATTATGCAAATTTGATGTGCCTAAGTGTGCAAATCCAAGCGACAACGACATTTTGTAGGTAGTGCGAATGCTGCCTGGTGGGCTTGACATCATTGGGGTGTATGTGGTGACACCACAAGCGGATTTCACCTCCTCCAGCAGCCAGTCTAAGCTGCGCCTCATCCTTGGAGCCACGCACAAAACTACTTCAAGAATCCTTCTTGAAACGGCAGAAAGCAAAACAGAAAAGGTCATCCTTCATGTCTGCACACAGTCATTCAAGTGAGTTTTGTTGTGATGCTCTTGTATTTATCCCGTCCCAGTTGTGGGAATTGTCACCAAAAAAACACTTGGTTAACCTGTGGTTAGTTAAGTTAACTTTTATGGGGAAAATATGGATAAGGGAAGTTTGACCTGAATTACTAGTGGTAGATATGTACAAAAACAAATAATTTTTCTCGCTTTCATGCCTAATAGTTGACTTGTTGATGCCTATCAAGGGTGGTCTGCACTGCCAAAATTGTGGCATCAAAATCTGTAGGATGGTACTCAACTCAAGGTAGATTGTTCACAAACAATCAAAGCAATTTGCACATACTACAAAAACAATGCAATATTACAATTTTACTAAAATTTTACACGTAAAATGATGAATTTAGTTAAGAAGTGAAGCCGTATACGCATATCCAACACAAAGGAGAGGGATGTCAGGTCAGTTTCAGATGCTTATACATACATGTGTACTTATATGGTTACTCACTAAATGTAGAGGTTTTTGATAATGTGCTAGTGCACCTTCAAAAATATATGTAGAAATTAAGATAAACATGAAACTACATACCACGGAAGTTGCATTTTGATTAATAATTTCATTAGGAATAATGATTTTTTAATTTTTTATTTTCAGAATCGTCTGTAAGACGCTGGACTTGTCTCCCACGGAAACCAGCACACAGGAAAATGGCGACTTAAAATTTCAGCGAGGTGGTAGTAAATGGCAGCAGCTTAGTTATGCCTACAACATAAACCTTAACTTTTGGCTTCCCAAGGACAAGCCATCACAGTCACTTTACAAAACTATACTAGTAAGGCATGACAGCAACAGTTTTGTTTATCGCTTTGTTTCACACTTGCAACCATTCTTACGGCCATTCCATGGAGCCTTAACAGCACATGCTGAGCGAGTGCTGAATAGTCTGTGTTTAAGGGTGCACTGAAGAGCCAGAAATCCATGTTAGCTATATGTGTTGAGAGGATATTACTAAGTTGCAGCTTCTCTAAAACTCCCTGTTAAAGGCAAGGGCAAGAGAAGCTGAACACCCACAACTGGTATTGTCTTAGTACATATTTTCAGTAGACTGTCTCTCTGTATTGCATACTTACATATAATTATGCACTTATGTAGTATAGGTCATTTAGACCCTTTTTTTTCTCTCCTGCAAATTTCCCTCTTTCATTGTCGCAATTTATGCCCTTTTTTTCCCTTACTCTTTCACGCCCATGCATGCCAGTGTTGTTCATCCCTGGTTTTACTGTATGTCCTGTATAACCTGTATCATCCTGAAAATGTGCAGCAGCTACATTTCATTTTTCCTTCCCTCCACCCTTTGTCAAACTCTTTTAAATATCTATTTAATTTCATTGAATTACAATTTTCACAAAAATGGAATATCCATTAGATCTACTATTTTCTCATTATTTCATAATTTACATAAGTAATTTAGTGAATTGCAAGAAATGTATGTCCTTACACTAATGTATATGTTTTCCATTACACTCTATGACAAATGTCACGCACCACCATAGCTTGATTGATTTAGGGAAAACTACCAACTGAGGAAAAAATGAAGAGAAAAAAAAGTCATACCTAATATTAAGAGACCAGTAAATTGAGGTTGTCATACATATAAATATCTAACCCATGGATGATGATGTCCGTCTTGCCAACTAAATCTCCTTCTCTCAGACACTTATCAAGCCCTGGGCCAAGAGTGTGACCCAGAGCCTGATCCTCATCAACTCAGAGAACCCAGAGGATGAAGATTTGCTGGACTCAAGTGTAGAGGAGAAGCCGACTAAGAAAAAGGGAGGCAATAGAGGCCTGATGGAGCTTGTTCCTCCCAAAGCCTATAAAGTGGAAATCCTTGACCCCTGCACCACACTGGTGTCGTCCAGCGGCCTGAATGACATGGCCGGCAGCATCAGGCTCTCGGGCACCCTGGCTGGCCTGGCATTTCTTCATAACAAGGTGAGGGCCTTGGATTATCCTGGATTATCTTTTAGGGTTAAGGAATGTAAATCCATAGCAATGGACATTTTGACAAGTATGGACCATAGGGCTGTGATAAATGAGGAGCGAGTATGTTTTTCTTGCAGATGACACACCCTTAGGTGCAGATACTAGGGAAAAGCTGTACAACATTACAGGGCTGCAATTTAGATTTTGTTGAAATCAAAAGAATGATAAATTATGATTATGCTTGTCCTATTCAACTTTATCTACATTCAAGCACCAGCATGTTTTCAGAAACCATGCAGTAGTATACCCAAGCAGGGTAGTGGCCTCAAAGCAGTCCACTAGAGTAAATACTATGTCTGAATGGACGGTTACTGTCCATTTTCTCTGGTGTTTGTATTTGTGTTTACAGTTTTCTGTTGAGTATGTGTTTTTGGGACTATTGAAAGCTATATTTTTGTTGATGGCATTAAGTGCCGTCCTTAGAAGTTGTTTTGATGCCATGGAGCTGTAAGTGGTTTTGATAAGTATGGGCATGGGCAATGGGGCATGGGCTTTGACCAAGAAGTTGCAGGATGTGTTGGTTGGGTGTGATCGGAGAATGTTGAGATATATGACTGGGATCACATGGAGAGATGAAGTGTCCAGTGAAAAGTTGGCAACAAAATGTGGATTGAAGGAACTGAGTACAGTGCTGAGAGTAAGGCGATTGAGGTGGTTTGGGAACGTGAAGAGGGGAGTTCGGTGGTGAGGCACTGGGGAGAGCTGTTACAGAGTGGAAGTTCCAGGTCGCCGTCCACCGGGCAGGCAAAGGAAAACATGGAGGCAGTGTGTTGAAGAGGATCTGGCAGCATTGGGCATTGAAGAAGTTGAGGCAACGGATAGAGATAGTTGGAAGTGTATCATCGGTCGTCTAACCTCATAAAATATAATGGGAAAAACTGAAAGAAGATGATATGCAATACATTTTTTTAGAAGGGTCGAGGCACATCTAACTAAATTCTCAAATCAAGGCACAGGGCTTGAGTGACTGATGCAAGACAGCAGCGACCAGCACAGTGCAGCACCATGCATTACTATAACTACATAGCAAAAGCAAATTCTCATGGAACTTAATATGCTGGACTTTACATACCGTAAATGGCGGCGTACAAGTCGACTCTTTGAGCCTGAAAAATCTCTCCATAACTAGGGGTCGACTTATACGGCAAGGATAAAATGCGAACCTTTACCACCGAGTGGTAAACAAGTGGATCAGCACTACTAACAATTGCTGTGCACCACTTACCATAACTCCAGTAAGACAACTATAATATGCACCACTTCCAGAGCAACAGCGACAACTGGAGAAGACGTTTCACTCACAGCTGTTTCCAACAGCTGATACACAGAGTTTAAACACTGGCGAATGCAAATGGCGGAGGGTGAGTGCAGTCCAGTCATAGATACTACCGTGTTTTACTATAATATACAGTATGTAGCGGTACTATCAGGGCACTAGGGTGTTTTACTATAATATACAGTATGTAGCGGTACTATCAGGGGACTAGGGTGTTTTACTATAATATACAGTATGTAGCGGTACTATCAGGGCACTAGGGTGTTTTACTATAATATACAGTATGTAGCGGTACTATCAGGGGACTAGGGTGTTTTACTATAATATACAGTATGTAGCGGTACTATCAGGGGACTAGGGTGTTTTACTATAATATACAGTATGTAGCGGTACTATCAGGGGACTAGGGTGTTTTTCAAGTGAAAACAAGAGGCGGACCTATAGTAAAGATTCATATCTTCATATAAGTGGTGTGGTGTTATGTGTTTTTGCGACAGGCTACCGTATACCGTACCGTAGCCTAGCCACATTCAAGCTTTGGCCTACCAGTAGCCTACCGTATTTTTGGGGCCGACTTATACGGCAAGTATAGGCCTAACCGTAATCTGGAGCTAATAATCTTGGTGTCGACTTATACGCCGCCATGTACGGTACACAACAACAAAATACCGCAAAGGGTGATGTTTGAGGCAGGGCTTTAAAACGGTTTAAGAGAACGAAAATGAAAACCGAAACAAACAAAATTATGCTCGGAACAAAAGCGGAAACGAAAACGTTATCATATTTACTGTTCTGGAGCAAAAACGCTGTTTTAAAATCCCCGTAACAGGTTAATAACGTTATTTTTTCGTTCCATGCCATATTTGGCCAATAATCCATTTTCACTTCCAGTAGCCAAATGATTTAGTTGGGTTGTTGCAGTTGGGTTTAAGAACATGCTTAGATTAATATCCAGTATTTGAAAATGGATAATATATCGTGAGTATGTACTTAAACTTTTAACTGTTCATAGCCTAATGCTTGGTGCGCCAAATTTTGGTGCGTGTGTCCTAAGTTGGAGTCCTTGGAGTACCACATGTAGTCATTGATTTCATTGATTAGGCTAATATACTTAGTGGGTTGGTGATATTACGAATTAATATATTTTTTGCCCTATATATTTGCCATTTATAAATAATTTAGTGATTTATGTCTTTACTTTACGGCAACTGAGATTGCATACTCCTACACTATGCTTCCTGTATTGTATAATTATGTAAATGTGTTGCCTTATATAAGTCGTATAATAATATAGTTCTTACGACATCTAAGGGTTTGATTCTGTTGGATAATGTGCACCATGAAATGTATGGCTTTATTACCATCTGTAAGAATGTAGTCATGTATAGGCATTATTATTTATTAGGGCTAATAGCATATTCAATACATGGTTTGAGAATAACGTTCTAACCGGTTCAGGAACGTTATGTTTGGAGGAGGAACGAAAAACGAAGCATTAATAATACTGTTTCTGATAGGAACGAACCGTTTGAAATAATTTTGTTTTTAAGCCCTGGTTTGAGGCATGCAAAACTTACAACACGTAACCAGATATATTCTTTTAACTAATGGTGAGAGCTTATTCATCATATCTGAGGGTTGAATATTTACAAACTCATGCCCAACTTTGATATCACCAAACCAGAAGTCACCAAAATAGAGGATTTGCTGTATTGGACATTAAATTTTACTCACTTTAATTATACGTTCCTTTTTTTTCTCTCACATTGAATTATTGTTTCTATTACATGTCATTCCATAGACTTAAAAGGGTTAACTACATGGAGAAAACTATATATTTGTATCTTTCCTTCATATCATCCAGTGTGTACAGGAAGGCAATATTTTTGTAATATGCTGCCAGGTTCCACTGAGATAACATTGCACAGGAACTACCACGTGTGGGTCTCACGGCCTCTTGTAGCTTCCTTATTTTCTTATGTTCTTCTTATTCAAGGCCACGGTGGGTGAGGCTCGAGCTGCTGTGCTGCTGGACTTGGTGAGGTCCGTTGTGTCGCGCTGGGAGATGCACTGCGACTCCTTGGTGGAGGAGCCGCCCTCACATCTCATCGGCCCCATCATCCACGAACCCCCCCGACGCGTGTTCCTGGAAGGTATGAGCTGCAATATGGTGGTGTTACTTATACTATTCTCACCTATGTAATTATTGTGTTGTATCTATTTTCATCATTGTGTTGTCATACCATGAACATTATATTCATGTTGGTTGAATTTACTGCTTTCAGTAAGATAGGAAGTTCAATTCCATATTTGAGAAATGGAAGCAAGTTTTCAGAAAGATTGTTGGCCTTCGCTCATGGTGGCGCAGGCAGGATTTTTATAGTGACGCCTGTGATTAGAGGCTCATGCCAACCCCCTATGTCCTTCGATGCACTTGTCGTCAAAGGTAGAGCTAATGGGTAGCATGTGGGTGATCCTCGGCCACTTGACCATTGCATAAAGTTTTGGCACGCCTAGGGGATCAAACTTGGCACACCGAGCACGTCACTTACCTGCACTAATCACTCGGCCACCGCCTCCCCGAACATACATGTTTCCTTGTTGTTGTTGTTGTTATTGAGGTTCCTCAGGCTTCCAGGCCGAACAGGCTCAAGCTCCCGAGGAAGGCCGTGACCTGGACAGTGTTTTCCCACAGGGCATTCATGGAGTGTTTTTAATGTTGTTGGCCTCTAACCTCACTGATTCACTTTTAACTATAAATCCTTTTGGTTCCTGGGATTATATATCTTCCTGCCAACACTTTAACAGGTAAAAAGGTAACTGTAGAAGGTATTCATAGCCCGACTTACCATTTTCCTTCGTTGTTCTGAGTGCGTTATCTCTATTATTAAACACTTCAGGTGGTGGACTGCCAGTAAGTTTGTGTGACTACCTGTTCCCTGGAGACTCCTGTGGCGATGCCTGCCAGTCTGCCAAGGAACTCCTCAGCCTCAAGATAAGAAAGGAGCATGTGGATGACTCACAAGAAACTTTAGCAGGTGAGGAATAGTTATGCATTCCCTGGATGTTATGTAATATACATGAGAGTGGTAAAGGGTTATAAATCAAGTAATAGGGAAATCCTGCTTAAACAATGCCCCCAAGAGAGTACAAGGGAAAGTTACGAAAGGGAAGGTCACTTGATCACAGAGGTATCTTTGTACCGTCAACAACACTATAGTCGCCACTGCACTAATGTCGCCAGGCGCCAAATATTACAAATTTTAGCATCACTACAGAATTGTATGTGCCACTGAATAGGCATGTACAGTAGTTTATATTATGTACGTGTCTTCTCTTCAGTGGCACATAAAGTCTGTAGTGATGCTAAAATTTGTAATATTCACCTGTAAAATTTGCCTGGCGACTAGTGTTATTGACGGTAGTTATACCATGTTTTGATGTGGTGATTGGGACTCATATGAGATACTAACCCTTTAACCTGCTCCGACAGATGCCTCAGAAGTAATGTGCAGTGCTGACATCAGTGTGGATGGTCCTGAGGAGCTAGAGAGCCAGGGCATCAGCAGAGAGGGGCCCTGCTCCTCCACACAGCTCCTGCTGATCCTGGCGGTGGCTGCCGTGGGTGTCGGGGTGTCCTTTGTTAGTCTGCAAGGCTCACAAGGGTTAACATAGGTCACAGGGTTTCTAGTTTAGTGTTAATATATTACAATATCATAATTATTATCATGGCTTAAACAAGGATATCACACATGTGTAAACAAAATATTTAATTATATTACGTTTCATAAAATATTGGTGTCTATGTTTGCTGAGTATTTATATAAAGCTTCTTATTTTCATATTTTATGGTACTGTTGTTCGCGGGGTGTCTGGAGCTTAGTTTAATTTCATCCTGCCTGTGGTATATTCATGGTTCTAATACTGTTTGTGCTCTCTCTAGTGGTCCATGTAGAATTTTGTTCTGCATGTTTGTGATGTACCGTATTTTGCCGGCCTGATGATATAACTAATGTACAATACAATCAAGCAAATCAAAATGATGTCAAAATTATAGCAGTGATTGAAGGTGTAAAATAGTGACTGGGCTTATGGCTGTGATGGCTGTGGACTGATCAAGCCGAGAACCTTTCAGTGTACAGAATCTCCTTCTTGCACCAAACATAACTTACTTAAGATATTGGTACATTTCTTACATTACAGTAAAACCTCTCGTATTCGGACCCTCATTGTTCGGACTTTGACATTATTCGGACCTTTTTTTTTTTTTTTTTTTTTTTTGGGTCGAAATTTCCTAGCTATATATTCACCTATATATATATATATATATATATATATGTTTGTTTTTTTTTTTTTTTAGGGGTCGAAATTTCCTAGCTAAAATATTCACCTATATATATATATATATATTTTTTTTTTTTACATATCCCCCCATATATAATCCCCCCATTATTCGGATCCTTGTATTACTCGGACCACTCCTTAGCCCAATTAGTTCGAATATGAGAGGGTTTACTGTATTTACCTTATCAACTGTGCTAACTGAAACATTAATTAGAATATTAAATGTATTCAGAAATGTAGAGGGAAAGAATTTGAAACAGCCAGGGACATTTTTACTGAGCAGACCATAGAAGGGAAGCTGGTGCTGCACACAGTCTCTGAATGCCTCATCTCAAAGCATCACGGCAGACACACTACCGTAGATAACACTAAGGTCGCCAGGACAACGTTTTTGTTTATGTACAGACGTCTGGTGGCGTTAATAGTACTTACATTTCTACATCTTTGATTTCAGGAAAGTTAAAAGGGGCTATCTGAAGAGTGTCATTTTGTGTCTTCATCTGTGTCATAATATGGCTATAAATGAACAAATTGCAAAAATATCACCAGAGTGGCGACCTACACTAAGGTCGCCAATTAATGTTAATGTTCCGAGTGTCCTGCCGTCGTCGTCGCCCGAAAAAAAAACGAGTAGTGAAATTTGAACCCGTATATACTTGAAGATACAAAGCATAAAACAACGCTGAAACAGGGTAGATTATACAGTCATGATATAAACTACTGTGTCACATAAAAATCAGTAGTGATGCTATAATTCGTAATATTTGGCAGTCGGCGACATTATAGCAGCTGGCGACAAAAGTGTTATCTACGGTAGTTTTAGAAATTACTCGCGGTTTTCGAACCAAAACAACTAACTTTATGTTTATAATAGTTTAGCATTTTTAATCTATTTGTGTCATTAATCCATGGCACAAAACAAATGCATTCAAGCTCTGTGTCACTGAGTATGCAAGGGAACATGGCATTAGGGCAGCAGAGCAATACAACCCAGACAAAACATGATAAAACATTGAGAAAACAAGGCCAGCAGTTGAAAGATGCTAAACAGTCTATAGAGGAATTGTAAAATGGTCAGGAATTGAAGAATAAAAAAACGTTAGTATGAAATGAAGGGAGTTGGGATATTGCAGTACATATCTATAAACATTAATAAACCAATAGATGCATTTGGCAGGGAAATGTGCTAAAAAAAAAAAAAAAAAAAAAAAATATATTGTAATATACTACAAGGTTATGTCTTCTAGATAGGCGCATCGTATAAGCTGGCAAATAGGGTTTATTTTGAGGTGGTGTGAGAATGCGGTGAATATTGTAATACCATTTCATGTTGTTTTCTGTTACCCGCTACCTTCAGTGTTTTAGTCTTGTGATGCAACAGAGACAACTATCTAGTGTTGGTAATAAAAGTTATATTTTCGCTTCAATTAGCTGCTGTATTAAACCTCATTATGCACGTTCACATTATTATGTCTGGATCATTAATTTGAGGTGTATTTTGTCCCACATAAACCTTGTCCAGACGTTACTGTATAATTGTCAAATTAATATATTTTGCTTACTATCTAGCCACACACAAAGCACAGGAGACTGCTGAGAATGTACCAGTATAAAGATCGTACCAAGCAATTTGCAATTACGCTAATTTGACGTTGGCCCCAGTCAGAGCTTATCTTATTTCTGAGAGCAAAAAATAATAAATAAAAAATTAAAAAAATGTATTTGAGATCCGGGGCTATTCATAAAATATTCGGGGCTATAAGCCTATAGCCCCCAATGCCCAGGCCTAACTACGCCCCTGGTCACACACTATAATAAAACAAGATACCTCATTCTCAGTGGCCTACCCAGAACATTGAAAAAAAAGGGTGGGGGGGGGCAATATATATAAAACTAAAAAAGAAAAAAAATATATAAAAAATCTTAAAAAAAATTACAGAAACATAAATAATGGCCATCTAAGGTAGGTAGGTAGGTACCGTAGCTACCTCACTGACTTCTAACTACCTCACTACCTCTGGTCTAGCTACCTCACTGACTTCTGACTACCACACTACCTCTGGTCTAGCCACCTCACTGAGAAATAAACTATAAAGGTTGACTTAATTCCATCAATCAATTTTGGAGCATAAAGTTTCATTATTATTTACCTAGAATTAATAATATCACGTTAATTCGGATTTTTTTCAAATGAATGATATCCTAAAAGAACGGCCCGTGCTGCCTGATTGGAGCGTGCGCGGCGGTGCAGGCGGCAGGACGCGCACAGGTGAGTGTCTACAAAGTGGCTGATAACTATTGCTGTAGCCCTGTAGGATAGGCCTAGTGAGGGTAGAGAGTGAGCCTATGACCCGGTGGGCGTGATGTTATAGGCGGGGGCGTGGAATGTGAAGGCGTGAGGCGTTAAACAGGAATTTAATGATGTGCCTGAATCGGTGACGAGGGCAGCGTAGGTCGCCCGATAATTCAACACTACCACTCACTACATGTCTTCAGTGGCACGTAAAGTCTGTAGTGATGCTGAAATTCGTAATATATTGTGCCTGGCGACATTAGTGCAGTGGCGAGTGACTGGTGACTTTAGTGTTATCTACGGTAGGGCAGGTCATGTTTATAAGTAACAGGAACTACCACGTGTAGAAGTGTCACGGCCTCTTTTAGCCAGTCTAATAATACTAGTAACTACACTCTTTAGACTGTTTGTAGCTGCCTTATTTTCTTAGAGTCGTAGGTTCTAACTGACGTAAAAGAAAACGAGTCTTGGTTAAGGGCAAACTAATATATAATATGTATTTTTTGTACCCATTTTTTGTTATGGTGACTGTGTACTGTTAAGAATCCTGCATTAATGAAGTGTGTGTCTTTGTTTCAGAGTGTAGCCGCTGAAGCTGAGTGATTTGTGAGCTGTTGTGTTATCGCGGGCACGTCGTCTTCACAGGGCGGCGCACCACTGGCCCTCACTCCTCCGGGCCAGGGGTGCGCCGCCCCCGGGCCACCTGCGGGAGTCCAGTGGCTCCGGCAGAGGGGTGTTGGGGGGACTGTCGGACGGAAGGTTATTCTCCTCAAGAATGCCCGAAACCCCACTTTCCTCACCGCCGCCACTCTGCTCGGGGACACTGCACTCGGGGACACTGCACTCCTGCCATATCAATATTTTGTTACAGCCAGCTGACGTGCTTGAGGCAATCCGTAGCTCGCACTGAAGCGCCTGCCTCGCCATCTCTTCAGTGTGGTGAGTAGTGTCCTCCAGGGGGAAATGTAGGCATGTATTCTGCAAAGGTTGTCACACACCTCTGTTTCTCTAAGGCCAGCAGTGCTTGAATCATGTCTTCACTGTAAATTTGCAGGGCTCAAAGTTACATTTAGTCCTTTCAGAGATGGAGAAAGGGTTTTTTGAGAAGTTTTTTTTGAAGTTATATCCATGTTTTAAAAGGGAGCGTAGTGCCAGGGTGTGAAGCTTGTGTGGAGTGGTCAATGGGGCACCCTGAATATCAATCTTTGACTGAGGAGTTTCAGAAGTGTTAAATGAGGGGGAACTTATGCATTTGCCGGAATAGTTTTACCCGGCCACTTATTTCTTATGCATATTAACCCCTTGAGACCCATAACGTAATTTCCATTATAATTTGGCTACCTTAATTTAGACGAATATTAATGAATATAAACAATATTTTATAGATATAACCTGTTTAGTATCCTTGTCGACTAAATAATTTGGTATATTCAGTTACTTTTCGTAATTTTATGGCTCGACAACAGAAATGTTTTTATAGCAAAGGAAAGATCTGGGTGTGAAGGGGTTTATTGACGAACAGAGTCAAATATGAAAAACGAGGCCTTTGTTTCAGCTCAGTGAGAGGATCAACAAGTGAGAGCCTTGGGGGACTAGCAAAGAATGACACAACTGTCTTATGGATTGCATTATTATCCGCCGTTATAACAGCTATTACTTTTCACCCTATCTCTCTAAAGTCTAAACCAATGATGACCTGTTTTATAATGTCAAAGTTTCAGCATCAATACACTTTATAGGCGTCACGTGCACAACATGCTTGAGTTTTGTGCAGACACTGGCTACTCAGCATGAAAGCAGAAGCTCTTGTTGTAGCCTTTAAACTGTTGCATGCCAAGCCAGCAACATTCCCACCTTTATCATCAAACAATGGCTTAATTAAACTGCTGCATGCCAAGCCAGCAACATTCCCACCTTTATCATCAAACAATGGCTTAATTAAACTGTTGCATGCCAAGCCAGCAACATTCCCACCTTTATCATCAAACAATGGCTTAATTAAACTGTTGCATGCCAAGCCAGCAACATTCCCACCTTTATAATCAAACAATGGCTTAATTAACCCCTTCACGCCCAGATCTTTCCTTTATTCTAAAAAACTGTATGATGTCGAGCCATAAAATTTAGAAAAGTCACTTAATATCCCAAACTAGTTAGTGGACAAGGATACTAAACAGGTCATATCTATAAAATATTGCTTATATTCACTAAAAAATATCTAATGACACCCAAATTACAATGGAAATTACGTTCTGGGTCTCAAGGGGTAAACTGTTGCATGCCAAGTCAGCAACATTCCCACCTTTATAATCGAACAGTGGCTTAATGATGGGGATTTTATCAACCACTAAAGTCAACCTCGTGTCTTTGTGGGATAACCTGAATTTTTATGTCTATACATACATCAGACAATTACTGTCCTGCTGTTCAACAACAGGATTTATTCAAGTTGATAAAAGTTAGTCGTCTTATGGTAGAAAAGCTGGGTTAGGTAAGATTTTGACCCTCTCTTAGCAGTGTGTAGCCTCTTTAGGAGCCTTTATACAGCAGTGAGGAACATATCATCTCTGCTGAATAATCTAAACTAAATAATCTATAATAAAATATAATCATTAATAATCCCAAATAAAAAAAAAAAAAAAAAAAAAAAAAAAATTCCTTGTTATCAAGTGTAGATGCTCACACACAAACTGAAGGGTGTGCAAAGCCTGTGCATAGGCTCAAAATATTTGTCTTTTAGTAGTATTAAATAGGAAATGACCAAGTGCCACACAGCCATCACCTCACTGGGATGTTTGGTTATTTGCTGTTCAATCTCAAGCTTTCATATGTAGTCACACAGATGTTCTAAGACATTGGTGTCACTCCCATGTGTAGGAATCTAGTTGTGATCTGTAACACATGTATTTTTAAGCAAGCCCTTCATCCATTCCAAGACATTCCTATCCATTTCTCTCTCCTTCATACTCAAATTACCACAACCACCTCTTGTAGGAAACTTTGTCAAACACTTTCTACAAAACCAATCAAGCTCCGTCCAGCCATCCCTCTCTCCCTTGTATGTCCCCCGTGAGGCATGCTATTAAGGAGAGGCCTTGCAGCGTCAAGACACACCAACTCCCACCTGTGAATCTGAAGGGTCTGTCTAACATGAACTCCAGATACTAATTCCATCTGTGTCTTAACTATTGTCTCACATAACTACCCTACCACACTGGTTAGAGAGACTGATCTGTAATTGAGTGGCTCCTTGTCCCCCACCCCCCCTTGTATGTATTGGGCAATTTATTAAGTGTTACAATCATTTCAATTTTCAGGTAAGTTTTGCAAGCCGTCGCGGGACTGCCAGACTTCGCAGGAGCTCCAGCAGCGTACAAGAATGCAGCATGTAAAGTACCCCTAGCAGTGTTTTCCTTAGGTTAGGGTGTTAGGATGTTAGGGTGTTAGGATGTTCGCCCCCTTACCACTCAGGAACCCAGGAACTAATGCCCTGGGCTGAAGTCTTTTGCAGCGCCTCCTTCCTCCAGTACTACCTCCTGACAAGAAATGTTTGGCTCCAGTAATGACTTCACTGCATATATCTCCTGCCAGCAAAGATACAGTGTGAGTAAGATCAGTGTTTATAACAGGGGCGTATTTAGGATCTTGAAACATTGGGGGCTTAGCCCAGCCAAGAAATCTTTATACATTTTTACAGGATAATGTTCAATTTATTTATGAGTATAATGAATGTAAGAATATAAAAAAATGCACTTTTGTTAACTCTGTCTTATCCATCTGATAGTCTCTTCTTCACCTCTCCAAAAGGTCTTTTGGTGTCTCCTCTGTCATGCACTCCTCATCTCCTCTGTCATGCACTCCTCATCTCCTCTGTCATGCACTCCTCATCTCCTCTGTCATGCACTCCTCATCTCCTCTGTTCTCTCCACCTCTCTCATGTCCTGCTCATAAAAAGGATGCCATCAGCATACGCTAAGTAACATCTAACCAAATATCTTGTTTTTTTTACTAAAATTTTATGTTGGCCCCAGTGAGAGCTTATCTTATTTTTGTGATTAAAGAATATATATAAAAAAAAAAAAAAAAAAAAAATACCTATTTGAGATCCGGGGCTATTCATAAAACATTCGGGGCTGCAGCCCCCAATGCCCAGGCCTAACTACGCCCCTGGCCACAGGTAACGTCTATTTGTGCTTTCAGATAACTTGTGCATTGAACTGTGACATAAAGAATATGTCATAGTAATGCCTAAGTTTGAAAACAGTCAAAACCCTTGTAGTGGGGGTGTGAAGGGCGGCGGGGCCTTATGCAGGGTGCGCGGGTGGGTTAGAGCAGGTGAAACAGTGTGTCGCCACTAGGGTCTCTCTATTAAGATATATTATATTATCTATCCAGAAACTATATTATCTTATAGAGGAACCCTAGTCGCCAATCGCCACGTATGTCATTGATAACATTTACATTTTTGAGATTGCAGATAGTTTTTATAGTATGAGCAGACCAGACAAGTCGATGTAGCATGCCGTAACAACGTTGGATAGCCTTAAGTTTCGTGGCAAACAAAAATTCAAATTTCTCAAACGTTAGTTTTTTTGCTGGCAAATTGAAACCACCATCAATTTTGATATTACTAGTAGACTCTTTCTTCATTATTTCGACTTCTTTGTTCTTTCTTTATTTTTGACCCTGTGGATTGATCCCGATTCCCAACCCACAGGGAAAGATGTGTGGACATTCTTACATTCACAGAAGCAGCATAACCAAACAAATGTTGATATCTTCAGTGTAACGGGTCTAATTTGGTCTCAATATTACAGGATTGGTCTCCATATTACAGGATGGATATAGCTTTGTTAGAATCAGTGCAGAGAAGGATGACCAAAATGATTCAAGGGATGCGTAACTTTAGTTATGAGAAGAGATTGAAGTTATTCAAGTTACACTCACTCGAGAGACGCAGAGTAAGGGGCGATCTGATAGAAGTTTTTAAGTGGATAAAGGGATTTAATAAAGGAGAGGTAGGAAAAGTTATTACGGCTATTAACCAGGATAGAACAATAAGTAACGGATTCAAGCTGGAAGGGCGTAGATTTAGAAAGAAATAGGGAAAAACTGGTTCACAAATAGGGTGGTGAATGATTGGAATGGACTCAGTAGACAGGTAGTTAGTGCGGAGTCATTGGGGAGCTTTAAAGGGGGCTGGATAGGTTCATGGATGGGGATGGAAGGTGGATGTAGGTAGTGTTAGCCTCTGTTAGGTGACAGGAACTACCACGTGTAGGCCTCGCGGCCTCTTGTAGCGTCTTTATTTTCTTATGTTCTTATTTTCTTATGTAACAATATCGCACAGGACAAACAAGAATAGATCAGCTCATCAGTGCTTTCCCTTCCGTGAGTGGCCCTCTCCTTCATAAACGAGAATTTGTATCCATCAAATACTTCTCTGCACATCTTGAGTTCTCTTGCCAGCTGTCAGCACTTATTGGTGGCGCGGCCGCGTCCGTTTACCACATTTGGCCGGGTGCTTGGAGTGTGACCTTGAAACCCAGGCGTTGATGGCTCGTTCCAGAGAGCAACAACAAACACATAGTGCAATAGTGAGCAGGAGTCCCAGAAAGATTGTGCTGATGGTGGCCAGGCGGACAGGTGAGGAGGTGTTGTGGTCACATGCATCAGAGTGGGGCAGCCAAGACATCTCGATCTTCTTCACCAGCCCGCCGGCCTTCATCTTCAGTAATCTGTAGGGAGAATGCGATGGGATTGAAGGTTCTGCTGCTTGTCTCTATTATCACTTCTCTTCCTATTCTAACAATCCACCTCCCAGTTCACTCCTCTCCAACCTCGTTTCTCTTCCTCCTCTTGCTTTTAATACAAGCTATTACATTATAGTTACTTTTCCAAACGTTTCTTCTCTTCTAGGTATGCTATCACTCCTTATACTTATGTCTCATTAATCCTGACTTTCGAGTCTTTCCATCCTACCAAGGATGCTATAATGCTATTACTAAGAACAAAGGCAACAGTTGCATACACGCTGTTCAAGATGGGGATGAGCGGGGAACCTTTCTTGATCGCGAACGATGTGAAAGCCCTGAACTCTGAGCCAGGCAGGACGTGGTGGCGACAGTCCACGTTATAGTAGATGTAGAGATCGGTGTCCATGTAAATGTACTTTTCCTGAAGAGTCTTGGCAACGCCCTCAGTTGTCGTGCCCACCATGAGGCCGGGCTCGGCCATCATGCTACTGTAGGCGGCTCGGTGATTGGGATTATCTGAGCTCTGAGAGAAGTAGTTGAGGTGGTTGAACATTTTTCTTGCTGTTGCAACAACTATAGTCATATTATGGCGCCTTGTTTGATAGATGTGAGTTGTAACATTTGAAGCCAAAAGCCAAAGTTAATGTATTTATAGGCGCTAAAACTTGATGATTATCGTATTTCTTATGTTGCAGATGCTGCCAGGACCGTCAGTGTACATAACAACCGCTCTGATTGGGTGGTGAGTGTTATTTTTTTGTTTCGCTGTCATGTGAACAGACATTAAGAGGGAGTAGAATAGTTTGTATCGAAGTGAAATTCTTATGATGTTTAGTATTTAGATCTGTCGTGCACGCTCTCTGTGCAATGTCGTGGCGTCTGTCTGTTGGGGACTCACCTTGAGGTACTCGATGAGCGCTGTCTCTCGGATCACTCCGAAGGCGAGTCCCGATATGGCCTGGACGCCTTGGATGGTGGAGAAGGAGGGCATCCGGGGTCCCACCGTGAGGAAGGAGGCCAGGTTGCTGGTGTAGTGTGCGTGGATCACCACCTGCAGCACCAGCGTCGTCAGCATCACCAGCCGTGAGGGGGCGGTGCGTGGCGGCGTGCTGCTCCCTGGTGTGAGCCACGGGATTGTGGCGGGAAAGTGTTACAGTGCGTTTCGCGATTTCAGAAAATTTGATACAGTAGTAGTACCAAAGACATTCAACAACAAGATACCTCACTCGCGGTCCCTCCAATGCAACTTCTGTTATCTGCTGACGGTGGCGCCGCCGTGCGGCAGGTGTTAAACCAGTCTGCTGGCCCCATTCACTTGCTGCATATGACCAAAGAATATTCACTTAAACTCTTCGCCATTTAAAACTTTGCGAGTCAACATTTACCATGAAACATATCATTAGAAGCGCAATTTTATTAGCTTTCCATTGATATATTTCGTTTTCTGATAAATGAATTAC
>JACEEZ010013658.1:535000-537500 GCA_016584305.1 Chionoecetes opilio
GTCGCCGATCGTGCACCATGATAGTCGCCGATCGTGCACGCATGATAGTCGCCGATCGTGCACGCATGATAGTCGCCGATCGTGCACGCATGATAGTCGCCGATCGTGCACGCATGATAGTCGCCGATCGTGCACGCATGATAGTCGCCGATCGTGCACGCATGATAGTCGCCGATCGTGCACGCATGATAGTCGCCGATCGTGCACGCAATAGTTCGCTAATTGGCACGCAATAGTCGCCGATCGTCAGCATGAAGTGCCGATCGTGCACGCATGATATGCCATTGCACGCATGTAGTCGCCGTGTGCAGCATATAGTCGCCGTCTGGCATATCAAATTTGATTTGCTATGGCACATAGCTGCATGCATTAGGGGATGTGTAGCATGCATTGCATGCATTGGCATGCATTAGCTGCATGCATTAGCTGGCATGCATTAGCTGGCATGCATTAGCTGGCATGCATTAGCTGGCATGCATTAGCTGGCATGCATTAGCTGGCATGCATTAGCTGGCATGCATTAGCTGGCATGCATTAGCTGGCATGCATTAGCTGGCATGCATTAGCTGGCATGCATTAGCTGGCATGCATTAGCTGGCATGCATTAGCTGGCATGCATTAGCTGGCATGCATTAGCTGGCATGCATTAGCTATCTGAAACAATTAAGTTCCTTGTGAATTCCAAAACTATCCTATTATCATTCATTCTCACAGCTGATACATGTACGCTTGGCACATACATTACAATATTATTTATATATATTGGACAAATTATGGTCTTATCAATTTTATTGAGTATTACTCAACCACATTCTGATCATCGTCATCAACAACATCGTCCCCATCATCAGATTCTTCATCAACGATCTATCACTATCACTAGGTTCATTGTCACATGCCTCTCCATCCGATTCACAGATAGATTCACCGCTTCTTCTCTGCCATCGGTTTTGAGCTCTTGTACCGGTCCTGTTACGATCCATCGTAGCATAGTCTTCAGTAACTGTGGAACATCACAGCTATCTTGCAGGGATCCATCAAACGTCCAAGGATGATCCTTGTGAGATTTTAGTATCTCTTGCCGAATGCTCTTAGCACAGTCGAAGATGGATTGTTCCTTGCTGAGATCCTGTTGTGCATTCATAATGTCAATGCCTGACTTCACGGTAGTTCGAGAACAGATGCGCTCGGGCTCATTGACGCGAGTAGAACGACAGAACTCCACTTCAGGCAGATGTGTGTTGATCATGTCCTTCAACTGTTTCCTTGTCACTGGTGATTGACTTGCGTTATGTATGGCCAGGAGGGCATGGTATGTTTGCAGAGCTTCCTCTATTGTTACCACACAGCCAGTGTGCACCAAACGTGTTAACAACGAATAGAATTCGATCTCTGCTGAAATTTGTCTGACAGTTTTTTCTGCGCTCTCTGTGCTAGAATAACTCACGTTTGCGCTATAATCAGTTGCTGACTCACCACGTTGCACATTTTTAACCCAGCAGTACAAGTGGTATTTGATGTCATAGGCGTGGGCGTCATTTGGATCTAAAGCTGCGCTTAGCTACACTTTCCACTGCATGTTTTCGCTGGCTTCAACAGCTTCTCGGAGTTGTTCGCCAGAAACAACTCCGAAATGGAACAATGGAGAAATAAACAATGGAGAAATCGCATTCCTGGTACTAATTTATTTGATGAAGGTCTTTGATGGCGTCACTGCTTCCACAGAAAAAACAGACCTTCTTGTTGTAGGGCGCCGCGGAAGATCGCCGATATTGACTCGTAGGATTTGTTTCACCCTTATCTGCGCTAGATGTTGATACATCATCTGACTTTTTAGGGCGGCCCTTGTTTTGAGGTGGAGGTGCACTGCCAGTTGATAGGGACTTTTGATACCGTATATAGAAACGTTCGAAGTGTGCTTTATTGGTGGTTGATTTGTAGCATTCTGCATGCCATGTAGCTTGATTGTCAACAAGATCATCTACAGGCATATTCTGAAGTTTTTCGTGCAGAGGAACACAGTCAATGTCACCATATTCAGTTTGCTGTTTTACACGCTCTACAAAGCGAACCTATGAGGCTCTTTCTGGGGTTTTCACCAATTTTCCACCACCTTTCTGACATTTGAGGCACACAGCATACACTCTTAGAAAAAAAGGGTAGGAAAAGGGTAGAAAAAGGGTGTTTATAGTGATGAAATACTGCTACCCTTACAAATATAACCTTTTGCAACCCTAAATATACCCTTTTCAAACCCCAAATGTACCCTTTCTCAACCCTCTCGTCTAAAAAGGGTAGATAAAGGGTAGATGAAGGGTATAATCAGCAGCATCTACCCTCCAGCCTGGACATAGGGTATAAAAAGGGTAGTGATGGTGCGATGTAACAATTCTACCCTTAATATACCCCCCATTTCTGAGAGTGTAGTTAATGTCATCAGCTGCACCGAGTCGTCGTCGTTTTAGTGTTCTTTGGTCATCTGTGCTTGACGTAGACATGT
>JACEEZ010013658.1:542500-552500 GCA_016584305.1 Chionoecetes opilio
TGTATTCCGTCCAACAACCTTCACGTCAGCACCGCCTCTTGTTTCTGGTCCCTCCGTCAGCGTGTATTCCGTCCAACAACCTTCACGTCACGCCGCCTCTTGTTTCTGTCCCTCCGTCAGCGTGTATTCCGTCCAACAACCTCCACTCAGCGCCGCCTCTTGTTTCTGGTCCCTCCGTCAGCGTGTATTCCGTCCAACAACCTCCACGTCAGCGCCGCCTCTTGTTTCTGGTTCCTGCCGTCAGCGTGTATTCCGTCCAACAACCTTCACGTCAGCGCCTCCTCTTGTTTTGGTCCCTCCGTCACGTGTATTCCGTCCAACAACCTTCACGTCAGCGCCTCTTGTTTCTGGTCCCTCCGTCAGCGCGTATTCCGTCCAACAACCTTCACGTCAGGACCTCCTCTTGTTTCTGGTCCCTCCGTCAGCGTGTATTCCGTCCAACAACCTTCACGTCAGGACCTCCTCTTGTTTCTGGTCCCTCCGTCAGCGTGTATTCCGTCCAACAACCTCCCGTCAGCGCCGCCTCTTGTTTCTGGTCCTCCGTCAGCGTGTATTCCGTCCACAACCTTCACGTCAGACCTCCTCTTGTTTCTGTCCTCCGTCAGCGTGTATTCCGTCCAAACCTTCACGTCGGCGCCTCCTCTTGTTTCTGTCCCTCCGTCAGCGTGTATTCCGTCCAACAACCTTCACGTCAGCGCCGCCTCTTGTTTCTGGTCCCTCCGTCAGCGTGTATTCCGTCCAACAACCTCCACGTCAGCGCCGCCTCTTATTTCTGGTCCCTCCGTCAGCGTGTATTCCGTCCAACAACCTTCACGTCAGCGCCGCCTCTTGTTTCTGGTTCCTCCGTCAGCGTGTATTCCGTCCAACAACCTCAACGTCAGCGCCGCCTCTTGTTTCTGGTCCCTCCGTCAGCGTGTATTCCGTCCAACAACCTTCACGTCAGGACCTCCGCCTTAGTAGTGCTTCTCCTCCGGCTGCAGCTTCACGTCTACCTCACTGGCCTCCCACAGCTGCCGGGACAACTTCTTCGAGCGGGCTAACTCCGTCGTCTTAGCTTCCTGCGGGATAGAAACTTCGTCAGACACAATGGGGTTAGATCGTGTGTGAGGGAACCTTGAAAAAGCTACCGTCTTTTTATCATGAACTGTTATGGTGGAGAGGACGCAAGGGGCCTTAGGGGGTGGTAAGGTGTAGGAAGTGAGACGTGAAAGGTTTTAGAGAAGGAGATAGAGGAGGAGGAGGAGAAGGAGGAAAAGAAGAGGAGGAGGAGGAGGAGGAAGAGGAGACATAAGGAAAAAAAGAGGAGGAAGAAGAAGAGGAGAAGATTTTGTATTACGTTTTCTTGTAGTGTTCGAAGAAGCTATAGGACCCTATTGACACGATTTACTGATTCATAAAAGAGGTTCGTAATATTTTTTTTACAGTCCTCACTCTTGTTAGCTTTATAAATAATGCGGAAAAACGTGTGTGGCGATCCTTCCATCTTATTATTTGTAGTAAGAGCGTGGCGACGTTACTGAGGTGGCACTACTGCTTATGTTGACCTAGTTTTCTTCACCGGTCATCTGCTCAGTGATGTAACCTTTCATCACAATTCCGATGTGTCATAACCTTCCCGTGACGATTTTTGATACATTTCTAGCATCACCAGCTGCAAATTATCATGTATTGTAAAGGGACAAGGAAACGTAAGCATTAGGAAGGTCAAAACATAAGAAAATAAGGAAGCTACAAGAGGCCGTGAGACCTACACGTGGTAGTTCCTGTTCCAGAAGAAGAAAATAAGTAATTGACAAGACTTATATTTTTCGCGATTTTTCAAGATCTTATATATTATATTTATATTATATATTTCGTTTTCCGTCGCACCCACCTTGCAGTCAACGAGGTATCGGGCACTCACGCCCTCCAGCTGTTCTGACACGACGGCGTGGATGACAGTCTGGGCTCCAAGGCTCGCGGCCTGCAGAAGAAGAGGCATCATAATTACACGAGGGAAGAGACGAGAGGACATTAGAAGGAAGGGAGAGGTGAGATAAGGAGTGTGGGAGGGAGGGGAGAGAGGACCTGCAGTGGAAAAGGGAGGAGAGATGATGTTTAGGAAATAGGAGATAGGTAAGAGATTAAGGTAGGTAGGAGGTGAGAGTAGAGGTATAGTAGGGAGAATGGTATAGCTATGCATTGAAGATACTGTATATAGGTAGATAGACAGTTATGCAGTTGACTTAACATTGTACTGCCTTAAGATACTTTTGGTGTATGAGAAAATGTCCCGTAGAAAGAGATAAAAGAGTGATAGATAGTGAGGATAGTTGTGATTGTGCAAGATACAAAGAGGTAAGAGTGAAGTGAATGGGTGCATCAAGCAGTGAGTTGGAAGGGTGTGGGTGCGAGGGGAGGGAGGGAAGTGCAGTCTTCCTATTAAGCAGTGACGTGTTGTTGAAAGTGGTGCCACGTTACTCGACTACTCCTGGAGGTGTTCGTTTAAGTAAGGTGACTCAGAACTAGCACAGAGACTCCTTGTGTTATCAATCTCTCTCTCTCTCTCTCTCTCTCTCTCTCTCTCTCTCTCTCTCTCTCTCTCTCTCTCTCTCTCTCTCTCTCTCTCTCTCTCTCTCTCTCTCTCTCTCTCTCTCTCTCTCTCTCTCTCTCTCTCTCTCTCTCTCTCTCTCTCTCTCTCTCTCTCTCTCTCTCTCTCTCTCTCTCTCTCTCTCTCTCTCTCTCTCTCTCTCTCTCTCTCTCTCTCTCTCTCTAATGTCATGCACTAGGTATGTAGAGCAAGGAGAGAGGAACATAGAGAAACTGACAGACCCCTCACCTTTCCCATGACAATGAAGAGCTTGCCACACACCCACAGGAACCAGGTCACTTTTCCCTTGTAGAAGATCTCCGTATTCACACAACCGGGGTGCACGCTGTTGGCTGTCACACCTGCAGGAGGAACAGACACTCACTCACTCTCTCCCACACATATTTTTAATCACCCGTATCCTTTTGGTACGTACAGTCACACATTTTGTGAGTGTGTACCTTATATTCCACCGACCACATTAACCCCTTCGCGCTCAGATCTTTCCTTGGCTATAAAATATTGTCTGTTGTTAGTAGTGTTGTGTTATTGTTAGTTGCTATAGAGTTACGAAAATTAATGAAATAAACCAAATTAACTAGTGAACAAGGGTACTAAACAGGTCATATCTATAAAAACATTGCTTATATTTACTAAAAATCGTCTAATGGTAGTCAACTTACAATGGAAATTACGTTCTGGGCCTCAAGGGGTTCATTTTCCCTCCCTTTCACCTTCTCCTCATGCACGAGCCCCACACCCACCTGTTCCCTCCAGTTTGTGTGTGAGTTCGAGGGAGAAGAGGATGTTGCATAGCTTGGACTGTCCGTAGGCCGTCATGGAGGAGTAGTAGTCGTGCTCAAAGTTAAGGCAATCTGCGTTAAGCTTGTTGACGTAATCATGGCTGTCCGAGGTGAGGTTAACGATGCGACTCGGGGAGCTTCTCTTGATTAAGCCTGAGCGTGGGAGGAGGAGTTGATGAGCGTGTGTTGTACTTTATGGCGATGTGTGTGTGTGTGTGCGTGTGTGTGTGTGTGTGTGTGTGTGTGTGTGTGTGTGTGTGTGTGTGTAGAGGAGGACAAATTGATGAGCGTGTGTTATACTTAATTGGCGTTGTGTGTGCGTGCGTGTGTGTGTGTGTGTGTGTGTGTGTGTGTGTGTGTGTGTGTGTGTGTGTGTGTGTGTGTGTGTGTTGTGTGTATATGTGTGTGTGTGTGTGTGTGTGTGTGTGTGTGTGTGTGTATTATAGAAAGAAGAGAGAGAGAGAGGAGAGAGAGAGAGAGGAGGAGTGGGGAGAGAGATGAGAGATGGAGAGAAGAGAGAGAGAGAGAGAGAGAGAGAGAGAGAGAGAGAGAGAGAGAGAGAGAGAGAGAGAGAGAGAGAGAGAGAGAGAGAGAGAGAGAAGG
Organism: Chionoecetes opilio; assembly: GCA_016584305.1. Lineage (NCBI taxonomy): Eukaryota > Metazoa > Arthropoda > Malacostraca > Decapoda > Majidae > Chionoecetes > Chionoecetes opilio. The sequence continues at coordinate 546,476 of JACEEZ010013658.1, forward strand.
AGAGAGAGAGAGAGAGAGAGGTACTTTCTATAATGATATTTTCGATTAGTATAAGAAGCGATATGAGTGAAGGTCGTTAAGGCTTTACGGAGTATATCATTGATGGATGTAAGTGTAGTAATATCTAGATCATGCTTGGCTTCGATTGGTATAGGAGTGATGAAAAAACATTGAATAAAAGAAAAATAAGGATAATATGTTAGAACAGGAGTAAGGATAAAAAAAAAAAAAAAAAAAAAAAAAAAAAAAAAAAAAAAAAAAAAAAAAAAAAAAAAAAAAAAAAAAAAGATGAGTGGGAATAAGAAAATGCATGAAGAGAAAAATAAAAAGAATAATTGTAAGAAAAGTAAGAGGGATTAGATGATTAAGAGGCGTAGAGGGATCAAGAAAAAAACAAGAGGATGAATGAAAGAAGCAGGAAAAAGGTAATTACATGGGGCAAAAATAAACTAATAATGAGAAAAAAATGGTAACAACAAAGTGATCAACAAAAAGCTAAATAAAAAAAGGATAAATAAAAGAAACAGGAAAAAAGGAAAGTACAGGAAAACAATAAACAAATAATTAGGAAAATGTAATAAAAAAGTGAAAAACTAAAATACTGAATTAAATGAAGTAAAAAATATAGATAGAAAACTTAAAAGAGGAATTGAAAAATATAGCAAAAAAAATTAAGAGGTATTGATAACGGTGAAAGTGGCGCAGAAAGAGTAGATAAATGTAGAGAGGAACCGATAAGAGTGGAAGTAAGAGGCGCAGAAAGAGTAGATAAATGTAGAGAGTAACCGATAAGAGTGGAAGAGGCGCAGGAAGAGTAGATAAATGTAAAGAGGAACTGATAAGAGTGGAAGTAAGAGGCGCAGAAAGAGTAGATAAATGTAAAGAGGAACCGATAAGAGTGGAAGTAAGAGGCGCAGAAAGAGTAGATAAATGTAAAGAGGAACCGATAAGAGTGGAAGTAAGTGGCGCAGAAAGAGTAGATAAATGTAAAGAGGAACCGATAAGAGTGGAAGTAAGAGGCGCAGGAAGAGTAGATAAATGTAAAGAGGAACTGATAAGAGTGGAAGTAAGAGGCGCAGAAAGAGTAGATAAATGTAAAGAGGAACCGATAAGAGTGGAAGTAAGAGGCGCAGAAAGAGTAGATAAATGTAAAGAGGAACAGATAAGAGTGGAAGTAAGAGGCGCAGAAAGAGTAGATAAATGTAAAGAGGAACCGATAAGAGTGGAAGTAAGAGGCGCAGAAAGAGTAGATAAATGTAAAGAGGAACAGATAAGAGTGGAAGTAAGAGGCGCAGAAAGAGTAGATAAATGTAAGAGGAACAGATAAGAGTGGAAGTAAGAGGCGCAGAAAGAGTAGATAAATGTAAAGAGGAACCGATAAGAGTGGAAGTGGCGCAGAAAGAGTAGATAAATAAAAAGAGGAACTGATAAGAGTGGAAGTGGCGCAGAAAGAGTAGATAAATGTAAAGAGGAACTGATAAGAGTGGAAGTAAGTGGCGCAGGAAGAGTGGCTGAACATGTGGCTGTTGAGGATGCCGCGTCACGTACCGAGGAGTAAATTGGTGAGAAGGAAATGGCCATAGTGGTTGGTGGCCATGGTGAGTCTCAAGGCCATCCTGGGTGACCTCTCTGGTGGGCGGCCCGACGATACCCGCGTTGTTGATCTGACGGGGAAAGAACCATAGGGCGTGGGAGAGAGAGAGAGAGAGAGAGAGAGAGAGAGAGAGAGAGAGAGAGAGAGAGAGAGAGAGAGAGAGAGAGTTAACCCCTTCACACCCAGATCTTTCCTTTGCTATATAAAATTGTCTTTTGTTAGCCATAAAATTCATAGTGTCTATATAGGATCAAAGTATCTTATCTTAGCCATAAAATAAAAAGAAAATAACTGATATACCAAATTAGCTAGTGGACAAGTATACTAAACAGGTCATGTCTATAAAATATTGCTTATATGCACTAGAAATCTTCAAATGGTACCTAAATTACAATGGAAATTACGTTCTGGGTCTCAAGAGGTTAATAGTGACGGCCGTGGTTGACTGTTTTTGTGGTAGTGACGATGGTATTTTCGTGTTGGGACGTGTTTGAAGGAGGAGTGGTCAAGGTAGAAATGGAAAGGTTGCATAAGGGAGATGAGGAAGTTTAGGATTAGACTTGATAGTGTAGGAGTGAAGGTGTAGGTCCGTATGAGGAGGAAAGGGTGAGGGGAATGGCATGAGAGAGTGAAGATATCGGTGAACTCATGCATTAGTAAGATGGATAGAAAAGTGCATGTGATGAATGGGAGATTGAGAGTGTGTAGAATGGTTGGATCGAGGAAGAGAAGGAGGAGGAAGATGTATAAAGAGGAAGAGAAGGAGGAGGAAGATGTATAAAGAGGAAGAGAAGGAGGAGGAAGATGTATAAAGAGGAAGAGAAGGAGGAGGAAGATGTATAAAGAGGAAGAGAAGGAGGAGGAAGATGTATAAAGAGGAAGAGAAGGAGGAGGAAGATATAAAGATATGTATATGTATAAAGATTATGTATAAAGAGGAAGAGAAGGAGGAGGAAGATGTATAAAGAGGAAGAGAAGGAGGAGGAAATATAACGACGGAGAAATATTATCAAACACTCACCAAGACATGTAGTTTTTCCTCCTCCTGAAGAATCTTTTCTGCAAACTTTCTGACGGAGGCGAGGTCGGAGGTATCCAAACACCGCACGACCGCCTCACCTCGGCTCCGCGCTGACCCCCTCACCTCAGCTGCGAAGGAATACAAAGGAATAACAGACAGCAACAGCCCTACTGGTCCAAACGAGGCTGCCTGTGACTACTTTCTACCACTATAGTTTCTACGTGTTAGAGGTAAAATAATAGCAAAGTTGAAGACTTCTCCCCACCCACCACCAGGACGAAGGATAGCATGGTCACCCAATTACACTTATAGATAGGATGGGTAGGATCAAGGCTAAGGCTCTCTCGACTTCGGGTAGGATTAAATATTAGGTCAAAGTTACAAGAACAAAAGTATATTAGCAAGTACTCGACAATAGAAAGTCACACAAGTGGAAGTGATAAGATTATAGAAGTAATGGTTGGTTATCTTAGTGGTATTGGTTCGTATCTTGCATGTCATCTTCTGGTGAATGAATGACTGGCTATATGATAAATTCTTATTGCTCTTTTTTTTTCTTTTTTGCCTTTCTCTCTCTTCCCTTCTTCCGCCCCTCTACTACTCCTTCTCTCCGCCTCTTCTCCTCTTCCTTCCGCCCCTCTACTCCTCCCGTGCCCCCCCCCCCCCCCCCCCCCACACACACACACACACTCACCCGCCGCCCTCTCCGCTTTCTCTATGTTCCTGCAAGCCATGATCACTCGCGCCCCTCGGCTAACAAGGTCCTTTGCCGTCTCCTTGCCGATCCCTGTCAAGCGAAAAAAAGAGATGAAATAAATCAGAGCAAAAGGGTGAACAGAAAAAAAAATAACGTTACTGTTTAAATTTATCAATCAATCCATTCAGTCAAATTATTATCAATCAATCAATCAATCAAACGAACAGAAATAAATAACGTTACTGTTTCGTGAGAGCAAGCCACTCACTTATTAGAAAAATCACTTTATAGAAAAAAACTGTTAGAAAATCCCTTATTAAAGAGAGAGAATTTGTTTTTTACTGAATCGTTCTAAAGATAGATAAAGTATGTAGAGTTCATAAGCTTTCTGACTGATGTTTGACATATATAAGTGTAAGAAACAAAACAAAGGACATTGAAAGTGACGCGAGGAAGAAAACACGAATATAGAGCAAAGGAAAGAAGTGAGAACACACACACACACACACACACACACACACACACACACACACACACACACACACACACACACACACACACACACACACACACACACACACACACACACACACACACACACACACACACACACACACACACACACACACACACACACACACACACACACACACACACACACACACACACACACACACACACACACACACACACACACCTGCTGAAGCCCCCGTGATGATAACAGTCTTGCCCTCCATGGACGCCTTGGAGGAGCACACGCCTGACTGCCACCGGTACCACAGTCGGATGCCCAACACCAGCACCACCACCCCGGCCGCCGCCTCCGTCCACATGCCGCGGCAAGGCTGTATACGTCCGATCTGCCAGGAGAAGGAGGTTTAGGAGGAAGAGACTAACAATTTCCACTGCAAGGGAGAGGATATGGAGGATGTGGAAGAAGAAGAAGATCCCCTATAGCGTTACAAAAGATTAGAAAGATTAATATAAAAGAAATAAACCCTCTCGCTTTGTATTGTATATTGCATTCGTTCTTTTATGAATGACATAACCATATCCGTTCAGGTTTCCTTCATCGACTTGAGCGTATCGTATCGATCGACTTGATACATGTACAGATACAAATATATTCTAAGCAAATACACACACACACATACACACACACACACACACACACACACACACACACACACACACACACACACACACACACACACGTACACGTACAATACACACACACACGAAAGAGACCGTGCCCTTCCTGGCCAGCAGGTTCCCGCACGCTGATGAGATGACGGCCGTGGTGCAGGTGTTGTGTGGCGCTACTGCTGGTAACGACAGGGTACTTGTTTGTGGCACAGGTGGTGCGGCCCTCCAGCAGGCCGCTGCACGAGATTCCGTGAGAAATAATGTGCAGGCTGCGAGGAGGAGGTGGCGGTGGACGAGTGGCACTGCGAGGTGTGCGGTGAGTTCGTGGAGGGCAGACAGCGCCCCTCTTTGCTGCTTAACCGGTGCGTTGGCGCCTCGAACGTGGCGCTTTACAGGACGCTGACGAGCTTCCTGACGACTGTCTCCGTGGTGATGGTGGTGCTGTTCCTGGTGGAAGCGGTGCTGGGCCAGCCGTGGCGCCTCTTCCAGGCAGGTTTTTTGGGTTGTGCCCTGGGCTCAGCACTGCCGGACTGCCACCCACCGAACTATTGGGACTGAGCGTGCCAGGCAGACTTGTCGCGAGGCGTCAATAACCCCGCAGTTGCGGCGCGTTAAAACTATAATATCTATCTATCTAGACTTGTCGCGGCTACGCGTCCATGATCGAGGAGTGATGAACTCGCGGCCACCAAAGGGGGGGGGACCTCCTCGATCCGTCATGCACGTATGTCTCAGTGTGTCATGTAACTCTCCCATCCTGCTCGAATAGCTATTTAGCTATTTTGCGTTTTCAAAAGGCGTCGCATGACTTAATTAATAGAGCCCACACACCTACGTTACGTGAACTTTGCGTGGTGGGTAGCACTAGCAGGGTTTTCCCGCGTTTATTGTATATCAACTCAATTATGCTGCTCACGTTCTTCCGCATTCCCTGAACTATAGCGAAAATGATGGAAGAAGAGTGACACACACTTGAAGGGAACAGTGAGGCAGGCGTTTATAGTCTCAATCAGGATGTCCGCTGTCATTCTGTCCTCTCACTTTCCTTCCCCTTCCCATCCTATACAGCAGCTTCTTCTCTTCCCTTTGCACCTCATCCATTCATTCCCTCCCTCACTGCGGAGCCGAGTCTGTTGTAACTTGTCTGTGACGTTGACTGAATTCTGGAAGTCTTCACATCAATTTTTTGTCATACAAATTTTATTGTCTCTTTCTATTAAGTGTCTTTTGAGCTACTTTATCATAATCTAAGTATAGCACAACCATATTGTAAGCTTGTGAGGATAATCATGTTTCGTGGACATAGATAAATTTGATATATTTAATGAAGCCTGTTGCCTGCCTCCCTAGAGTTATTTTCATCGTTCCCGCTACTCTCCCCTCAACCTGCCTCACTCCCTCCTCCGGTCACTTCACTCACCCGGAAAATGACATATAAGGAGACAGAACACCGCCTTGTCCCACCTGTTCGTCGCCATCAAGTCGTTATCTCACTATTTCCAAGGACAAGATAGGCGGGGGGAAGGGATTAGGGGGAGATGTGCTTGAAGACTGTTATCAAACGTTT
>JACEEZ010013658.1:555000-570000 GCA_016584305.1 Chionoecetes opilio
GTGTGTGTGTGTGTGTGTGTGTGTGTGTGTGTGTGTGTGGTGTGTTTGTTTGATGGCAGATTTTTACTGTTTATTTCTCTTTCCTCTCGCTTTCTCCGTCTTTCCCCTCCGGCCGACAAGTTTACAAAGTTTACAAAAGATTCTTTAATCCTAGCCACCTTGCCTTGCCTACCCGCCGCCCTTCCTTCCTCCTCCTCCTCCTCCTCCTCCTCCTCCTCCTCCTCCTCCTCCTCCTCCTCCTCCTCCTCCTCCTCCTCTTCTTCAAACAAACCGCCCGAGGCACAAATATCAGAATTAATGAGCGGGAACCAGGCGGGTGGGCGGAGAGGGAGGGACGGAGGAAGGAAGTAACAGAAAAGAGTGAAAAAAAAGGGTTCAGACTTCAATCAAATTGAGAAAATATACTTCTCTTTTTTTTCCATGTTTTTGTCAAGGCTTGGGAGTGTAGGCGACGCTTAGCTTTACGTCACAGCACTTCCGCCACCACGCTATAAACCAAGGTCATTTATAGATGACCTTGCTATAAACATTGGGTTATCCTCTGCCTCACCGGGAGTAAACAGGGCCAAGCGCTCCCCTGTTACGTCACAACACCCTTCTCCCGCTCCTCCTCCTCCTCCTCCTCCTCCTCCTCCTCCTTCTCCTCCTCCTCCTCCTCCTCCTCCTCCTCCTCCTCCTCCTCCTCCTCCTCCTCCTCCTCCTCCTCCTCCTCCTCCTCCTTGTCTATCTTCCACTCATCTCCCTTGCTATACCCTCCTGCCTCCTCTCCTTCCCTCATATCCTCGTCTCCTCTTCTATGGAACCTACTCTCATCTTGCCTTCTCTTCTGCATTGTGTTCTCTCCTCCATTTTTCTCCTTCCACGCTGCCACTCTTTTCTCTCCCCTCTACCCCCCCCCCCCCTTCCTCCCGCTGTCTCCAAATGCGCAGAAGGAGGGTGAGGGGAGAGGGAGATCACGTGAAGGGGACGGCAGGCAAAGGAGCTGAAGTGAAATATAATGGGTTTCCCCGGATTCGTTATCACATACTCTCTCTCTCTCTCTCTCTCTCTCTCTCTCTCTCTCTCTCTCTCTCTCTCTCTCTCTCTCTCTCTCTCTCTCTCTCTCTCTCTCTCTCTTTCTCTCTATATATACTCTTATTCTTTCGTCATTCTCCCTACTCACGCTTCTCATCCTAATCTCCATCTGTTTTCGCATCCGTATTTCCTCTTTTTAACTAGCAAACTTTCTGTTCTAACTCTTTCTATTTCTAACTTTTAGGGCCATGGTAGTCTTTTCTAACTGTTGTCTTACATGTAGTTTGATAGTTAGTAGTATGTAGTTCAGCAGATACCCTCGTTATAAACCAATAGGTCTCCTGGTATCTGTTCTTCCTATGTATTCCTCCTCCTCCTTCTCTTACATGTAGTTTGATAGTTAGTAGTATGTAGTTCAGCAGATACCCTCGTTATAAACCAATAGGTCTCCTGATATCTGTTCTTCATACATGTATTCCTATGTAACAACTTACATTTCCGCCTCACTTTCTCGCATCACTTTTTCCCTCTCAACAGCCGCATCGCCCTGTTCGCGCCGGGCCCCACGCAAACACCAGCTGAGTCCTCCACGGCCCTCGAGGTTCCCAAACAGCGGGCTTATTTTTCCTTTTTGGAACTTTTTTGCGATTTTTTTTGGCAAGACTTACTCGTTTCTGAAAAAAGAGTTTATGTTCAGTTTGTTATTCTTTCCGTTTTCGTTTAATTTCTCTTTGATGGAGTTTTTGGCCATGAGAGAGAGAGAGAGAGAGAGAGAGAGAGAGAGAGAGAGAGAGAGAGAGAGAGAGAGAGAGAGAGAGAGAGAGAGAGAGAGAGAGAGAACATAGTGTGAATTTTCTATTATGTCTTCTACGAGCACATCATAGTAAATTTAGGAGGAAAATGAGGTATAACAACTCTTCCATCCTGTAAAATCTAAGAGTTAAGGGGAGGGAGGGGTTATATATGAGAGCAATAAGGGGTTCCTCCTCATCCTCCTCCTTCCTTGCGTGCACCCCTTGACCGCTGTCCTGCCCTCTACTATTTCAAACTACTCCACAGCCCTTCTACTATTTTCCTGCACACGACTATATCAGCTCCTGGCGCGGGCACACTCATACCTCCTCCCACGCCTCCAACACGCGCCCTGCAGCCACGCCCTGCAGCCACGCCTTCAGCCACACACACACTCACAGCCTCGCGCAGGACCTCCCCTCGCCAACCCAAACAACGCTAAATGCAGGATAACTGTTTTTTGCGTGTTTGTGTTTGTGTGCATTTGTTTGATTCTGTCACAACGCATACTTGACGGCGGGGTAAGAATGAATAAAACGAAAATGGAATGCAAGCAGGATTAGGCTACACTTGCTAATTTACACGAGAAAAGGTTCATGTTTGAGAGAATTTGAGGTTGAAATTGGATGTGCTCGTTTTTAGCTTCTTAATTGTTAGGTGATTAGATACTGTGTCAGTACTTTATATGCTACGTGTTTTTATTCGGTTACATTTAGTTCGGTTATTACCTAGGTGTGGAATCGGTCGGTATGTGTAAATTTGAGAGTCACACTAACCGTAATGAATTTAAGGAAGTGTAAGGTCGAATAAGACCGTATTTGAGGTCGGGGTCATGTGTGTTCTCTTTAGCTTCAAGTGTATACCCTGAAGATGAAGTGTGGTGATGATGTATGCTGTCTCAGATAACGCAGCAAAAAAAAAAAAAAAAAAAAAAAAACGTCAAAGCAGGTTTCGTTATAATAGAAAGGACCTTTTTGTCTCAAGCATAAAATCATCCGGCAATAACATTAACTTCTTCGGTAACCCTTGACCCTTTCACGCCCTCGCTGGCCAGGGTTCGGGACGCGTGGTGTCGTGCCCTAGGTAGGTGCCCTATATAGGTAGGTCCTCTTCTGCCACGTCATCACTCGCCCTCTAACATTAGAACAGGAAGTGGACTTGAATTTAGTGCAGAGTAATGTGGAGTTTTTCATTTGAGAATTCAGTCAACTCTTGCTGATTTACGTTAAAAAAGGTAGAGGTTAGCATCATAATCTGCATGTGTGTGTGTGTGTGATGTGTGTGTATGTGTGTGTGTGTGTGTGTGTGTGTGTGTGTGTGTGTGTGTGTGTGTGTGTGTGTGTGTGTGTGTGTGTGTGTGTGTGTGTGTGTGTGTGTGTGTGTGTGTGTGTGTGTGTGTGTGTGTGTGTGTGTGTGTGTGTGTGTGTGTGTTAGTAAAGCTGTCATGGATCGCTTGCATAATAAATTTTCTCCCTTTTCCCACCACGCAGCTATAAGTAACTGTTGTCCGCGTCCAAGGTTTGACTCAGACTGCGATGGACAGGCGATGGACACGGGGACAGAGGGACATAAACAGAGGGATGGGTGGACAGGCAAGCACATACACAGACCGACATGAAACAGGCAGACATACATGCACTCTGAATAATCTTGTTCCTTTAAGCGGAGGGTAGCAGTCATGGGAGAAGCTTTCAGTCAGTGGTGAGTCATCTCTTGCCAAAATTATCCTGCCTGCGTGCATGACGGGGAGTTAAATACCTTGGGTTGCCGTCTGGTAGATTAAGGTGATCTTTCCGATGCTGATACTAATAGGTTGTGGTCGCTATGGAGGGAATTTACGAAGGTTTGTTTGAATGAATCGTTCTAAGCAGCGTCAGATAGGCAAGGGGGGAAGGAGGGGAGGTAAGGAAAAAGGGAGCGAGTATAAGGAACCTACACTGTACGGTGGAGGGAACTGAGGATGAAAGTAAGGAAGGAAGACAAAAGTGTTGAAGCTAATACGCAAGGGTAAGTACTGCAGCGCCTTTCAAGCTCAGGCTCTTCCTTCCTCTTCAACGGGACTTGCAGGTCCGTCACGAGGGCAGAGGCGCGTGCGAGTAATGGTCTCAATTATACACTTCCTTGGAATTGACTGCAAGGCGTAAAATTAGCTTGTTTCAGGAGCTTTTACGCTAGGTTTCTTTCTTTATTCTCTTACTGTCTTCTTTATAGGGACTGGCAACTAGGGGGCTTTGTGTTACCTCTTTTTTGTGTGCCCTTGGCCAGTCCTTTGTGATGTAAAAAAAAAAAAAAAAAAGAAAAAAAAAAAGGTGGTTCGTGGCAGCCTTTGAGCGACAACTGAAAACTGTAGACTCGTTTAGAGCTTGATGTTATTACTATAATTATACCAAGGTTTTTTCTTATATTAGAGAGTCTCTAGGAAAAACCTTGATTGCTACTTGACTGCGTTCTAATCTTGCGCTTGCGGTCACTCATTAACTCCCCCCCCCCCCCCCCCCACACACACACACTATACTGAAGTTCCTGGTGAGTTGCGTAGTGTGTGTGTGTGCGTGTGTGTGTGTGTGTGTGTGTGTGTGTGTGTGTGTGTGTGTGTGTGTGTCAGGAGAAAATCTGGGTATTATGTCCATGTGTTTATCACCTATAATATGTATATAGAGATAGGATACATAGAGATAATTTCTTCCTGATCGTTCACACCCCACACACTTTATTTTTTCTCTCTCTAGTCCAATGGTTCTCAAATGGTTGTTCTTGATGACTTTTTAGGGGTCTACACGACGTTCACGATATTTGAAAATGAACGGGAGATTGGTGCATATATATTTAAAAATAAAATGTTGTTCGTTTCCTGTTAGCTGCCGCGCTTCTACAGGCAAGACTGCAACGTTTGATATCAGTGAGGGGACTAAGAAAACAAGGAAACACAAACAAAGGCAAAGAATAAGTTATAGGTTAACGAAAATAAGGGAAGATTAAGAAAACAAGGCAAAGGAATTAGAAAACGGTCTGAAAATGGAAATGTTAAGAAACAAGGCAAAGGAATTAGAAAACGGTCTGAAAATGGAGAGGTTAAGAAAACAAGGCAAAGGAATTAGAAAACGGTCTGAAAATGGAAATGTTAAGAAACAAGGCAAAGGAATTAGAAACGGTCTGAAAAAGGAAAGATTAAGGAAACAAGGCAAAGGAATTAGAAAACGGTCTGAAAAAGGAAAGATTAAGAAAACAAGGCAAAGGAATTAGAAAACGGTCTGAAAATGGAAAGGTTAAGAAACAAGGCAAAGGAATTAGAAAACGGTCTGAAAATGGAGAGGTTAAGAAAACAAGGCAAAGGAATTAGAAAACGGTCTGATAAAGGAAAGATTAAGAAAACAAGGCAAAGGAATTAGAAAACGGTCTGAAAAAGGAAAGATTAAGAAAACAAGGCAAAGGAATTAGAAAACGGTCTGAAAATGGAAAGATTAAGGAAACAAGGCAAAGGAATTAGAAAACGGTCTGAAAAAGGAAAGGTTAAGGAACAAGGCAAAGGAATTAGAAAACGGTCTGAAAATGGAAAGATTAAGGAAACAAGGCAAAGGAATTAGAAAACGGTCTGAAAAAGGAAAGATTAAGAAAACAAGGCAAAGGAATTAGAAAACGGTCTGAAAATGGAAAGATTAAGAAAACAAGGCAAAGGAATTAGAAAACGGTCTGAAAATTGAAAGATTAAGAAAACAAGGCAAAGGAATTAGAAAACGGTCTGAAAATGGAAATGTTAAGAAACAAGGCAAAGGAATTAGAAACGGTCTGAAAAAGGAAAGATTAAGGAAACAAGGCAAAGGAATTAGAAAACGGTCTGAAAAAGGAAAGATTAAGAAAACAAGGCAAAGGAATTAGAAAACGGTCTGAAAATGGAAAGTTAAGGAACAAGGCGAAGGAATTAGAAAACGGTCTGAAAATGGAAAGATTAAGAAACAAGGCAAAGGAATTAGAAAACGGTCTGAAAAAGGAAAGATTAAGGAAACAAGGCAAAGGAATTAGAAAACGGTCTGAAAAAGGAAAGATTAAGAAACAAGGCAAAGGAATTAGAAAACGGTCTGAAAAAGGAAAGATTAAGAAAACAAGGCAAAGGAATTAGAAAACGGTCTGAAAAAGGAAAGATTAAGAAAAAAGGCAAAGGAATTAGAAAACGGTCTGAAAAAGGAAAGATTAAGAAACAAGGCAAAGGAATTAGAAAACGGTCTGAAAATGGAAAGATTAAGAAAACAAGGCAAAGGAATTAGAAAACGGTCTGAAAATGGAAAGATTAAGAAAACAAGGCAAAGGAATTAGAAAACGGTCTGAAAGAAAATTAAGGAACGAAACGGTCTGAAAATGAAAGATTAAGAAACAAGGCAAAGGAATTAGAAACGGTCTGAAAAAGTGAAAGATTAAGAAAACAAGGCAAAGGAATAGAAACGGTCTGAAATGGAAGATTAGGAAACAGGCAAAGATTAGAAACGGTTGAAAATGGAAAGATTAAGGAAACAAGGCAAAGAATTAGAAACGGTCTGAAAAAGGAAAGATTAAGGAAAAGGCAAAGAATTAGAAAGGTCTGAAAGGAAAGATTAGGAAAAGCAAGGAATTAGAAAACGGTCTGAAAATGGTTGCAGTGAGGTAAAGAAGAACTTCGAACTTTCATTTCTGTAAATTCTGTTTGTAAGAAATATATTTGAAACCAAAATGTTAGCCGTCTAATATTATTTTATTTATATTTGAAAATTCTGTTTACTCTATAGGAAATATATATAACCAAAATGTTTGCTATCTATCTACCTCTTTTTTGTACTCATATCTTTAAAGTCTAAATGGCGATGGTCCACGAATTTTTTTTCTCAATTGGGCTAGTGGTCCATGGCTTGAAACGAGTTGAGAACCACTGCTCTAGTCAAATCCTACATTTGGCAGTTAGAAACATTAAGAAGCCGTTTACACCACTCAAACACACCAACCTCACCGCAACCACCACCAACCACCTACAACCAACCACCCCCACCACACATCTATCACCACCAACCACCTACACCACTCCACCATCACATACTACCAATCACCACTCACCCTACACTACACCACCACCCATTAAACCGACAAGCTCCCGGGAGGCCTTCACAACCACCCCACACAACACCACCAACCACCATCACCACCACCACCCACACCAACCACCACCACCACCACAACACAACCACCACCCGTCACACCACTACCACACCACCCCTACACCACACCACCACCGCTACCACCACCACCACCACCACCACCACCACCACCACCACCACCACCACCACCACCACCACCACCACTACTACCACACCACCATCACCACTACACTCACCACCACCACCACCTTAAACCACACAAACTCCCGGGAGGCCTTCACACCACCACCACCACCAACACCACCACCACCACCACGTCGTATTTAGATAACAAACACGCGGAGGAAACTTAGAACCGCTTTAGAACCTTCAAATGAGGCCTTCTAGCAGAAAATAAATACATTAGCAAGGAGAAAATTGACTTGTTTGAGGTTTTGAATTTACTAAGCTTGTCATGTATGTTTTATGATATTTATATACGATGATAAAGACAGAACAACGGGAACTTGTGGTCTAACAGGTAAAAAAAAAAATACAAATACAAAGGAATACAAAGGAGGAGGAAGGACACAGCAACAGCCATAGTGGGCCAAACGGAATTACTTGGTATTAGTACATCCTCCAGGCAATAAATCCTTACCTATACATCCTCCAGGCAATAAATCCTTACCTATACATCCTCCAGGCAATAAATCCTTACCTATACATCCTCCAGGCAATAAATCCTTACCTATACATCCCCCAGCAATAAATCTTACCTAACACCTCCAGCATAATCCTTACCTATACATCTCCAGGCTAAAAACCTACCTAACACCCCACATAAACCTACCATACATCCCGCAATAAACCTACATTTAAATCCCGGCTTAAACCTTCTAAATCCTTCAGCAAAAATTACATACATTGCAGGAGATAAATTGACTATATCTGAGGATTTAATTTCCCTATACTCTCCATGATAATGTTTTAATTAGATATTTACTATACATGATAAGACAAAACAACCGGAACATCCTACCCATGGCAATAAATCCTTACCATATACAAGGCAATAAATTGACGTGATACACCAGCAAACACCATATGCCCAGGAATAACCTTACTATACATCCTCCAGGCAATAAATCCTTACCTATACATCCTCCAGGCAATAAATCCTTACCTATACATCCTCCAGGCAATAAATCCTTACCTATACATCCTCCAGGCAATAAATCCTTACCTATACATCCTCCAGGCAATAAATCCTTACCTATACATCCTGCAGGCAATAAATCCTTACCTATACATCCTCCAGGCAATAAATCCTTACCTATACATCCTCCAGGCAATAAATCCTTACCTATACATCCTCCAGGCAATAAATCCTTACCTATACATCCTCCAGTCAATAAATCCTTATCTATACATCCTCCAGGCAATAAATCCTTACCTATACATCCTGCAGGCAATAAATCCTTACCTATACATCCTCCAGGCAATAAATCCTTACCTATACATCCTCCAGGCAATAAATCCTTACCTATACATCCTCCAGGCAATAAATCCTTACCTATACATCCTCCAGGCAATAAATCCTTACCTATACATCCTCCAGGCAATAAATCCTTACCTATACATCCTCCAGGCAATAAATCCTTACCTATTTCATTGTGTAGATCTTGTCATTCTGAGTATTTTCATATTTGAGCTGGCTCGGTAAATGAATAATTTGATTTTCGAAAGTGAGTAGTCAGGTTAGGGGGTTACAAAAGGTTAGTTTAAATTTAATCAGGTTAGGGGGTTACAGAAGTTTAAGTTAGGTTTAGTCAGGTTAGGAGGTTGCAAAAGGTTTTGTTAGATTTAGTCATAGCGAAGCGGAGGGGGTGGCGGAGAGCTCAGTGGGTGGCCCCCATACCAAACTCCAACGCTGTGTACTTCAGCGTTATATTTTTTATTTATTATACTCAATATTTATTATTATTTGTTATTTACGAGGACGAAACTATTTTTTTCTGATAAGTTTTATTGTGCTTTTAATTAGTCAGATTTTTTTTTCCTCCGGGGAATCGCTTGTTGATGGGACCTCCCCACCCCCTATTCTTAAAAATAAAGAAAAAAAAACGCAATTATGTCGATAAATGGTTATCAGATTCATTCAAAACACACGAAAATCTATCAGAAAAAATATATTTGTCTTGAAAATAGCGGGATGAACTACACCGAAAATGTACCGGCCCAACGCGACTGCCTGTGTGACTATTTCCTATAACTATAGTCTATTTTTTTTATTATGGTCAAAATGCACTAAGGAAGCCACGCCCCCTGCCTCCTCTTCTATTCTACGGGGCAGCTGATTGGTGCATTCCTCGTATCATCACTACCAATCACAGTATCTTCACTACTTAACAGCGGCGTGACCACTGGAGAGAGCAATCTTCACTACAGAGGGATTTTTGATTTTGTCACCCTCTGTAGTGAAGATGTCTAACCCAGTGGTCACGCCGCTGTTAAGTAGTGAAGATATTGTGATTGGTAGTGATGATACGAGGAATGCACCAATCAGCTGCCCCGTAGAATAGAAGGGCAGGCAGGGGGCGTGGCTTCCTTACTGCATTTTAACCATAATAAAAAAAATTGACTATAGGTTCTAGGTGATAGAGGCAAAGTAACAGCAAGGGAGGGAAAGAAAGTTTGAATTTCATGAATATTAATTAATATAGTAAGGGATACAAAAACGGATCAAGAAAATGGGGTTAACATGAAACAGAAATTTTCTATTTATAGTTTGAAAGAAACTTAAATATTTACTGTGGAAATCTGGGAACACATAAAAAAATATAGCAAGTAGAATTGAGGAAGTTTAACGAGAAAGACGTTATAAGGAGAAATAGGTAAACGATTAAATCGTCAAATAATGACAAAATTTCAAAAACGGTCAGAAAAGAGGAAGTAAAAGAACGTGACTATATCATTATTTGATTAATGGTCAAAATGCATAAGAAGACATAACACCCCCTGCTACCTTCTAATTTCTATAACGGCCTAATGTACTGGAAGATATACTCAAGACAATTATACAATCAAATATCTCAACATAATTATAACGGTGACATGGATAAAATCTTCACTTACGAGGTTGACAAATAAAACAACCTCTGAGGAGAGATTGCTCGATCAGTGGTCAGCGGGTAAGAGAGAAGATATGTGATTGGTGTGATGTACGAGGATGACCAAGACTGCCCCGTAGAAAAAGGAGGAGGCGGGGGCGGCTTCCTAGTGCATTTGACCGAATAAAAAATTGACCATAGATAAACAGGTAAAAAAACGACCACGGAACATAAATAATAATGATAAGAGAGCATAAAACTACACTGACACAAAATAAAAATGTGCAATAGTGATAACATATATTGTACATAATAGAATGACATGAGGATATAAATGTCATAAAGGGTGTTTAGTATAAAGCTCAATTATATAAACTACTATAACATTGTATAGTAAAGATGTTTAAATTATTATGTAGGATGTAATGATGGTGTTTGCTCTTTGTTTCTCTAGCTAGTGGACACAAGAGTGAGAGGTAGGAGAGAGGATGAGAGTGAGGATGGTAGAGAGATGAGAGACGAGAGAGGAAGAGGGAAGAGATGTTCACTATTTACTAGAGGATAGAGTAGAGACGTAGAGATGAGATGAGCAAATTAAAATTTGAAAACTTCACACAATCACCACACACACACACACACCACCACACACACTACACACACACACACACACACACACACACACACACATGCACAATCGCGCGCCTAGTAACATGTAGTTAGGGTCACCTGGCTCCTTTAAGTAGCTCAGGAAGCTGTCACGCACTACTACGTAAACACCTTGAACATGCTTAACAGGAGCTTTGTTTTAATTACTCATGAAAGGGCATGGTGTGTGTGTGTGTGTGTGTGTGTGTGTGTGTGTGTGTGTGTGTGTGTGTGTGTGTGTGTGTGTGTGTGTGTGTGTGTGTGTGTGTGTTAATCTGTGACACAACTCAAGCGTGGATATATTTTCTTTTTCATCTTTTTCTTCTTATATTCATCGTCATCATCTATTACTTGTTCTCCTATTTCTTCTTTTTCTGCTTTAATTTTCTTCATAGTTTCTTGCATTTCTGTTCCCTCTATTTCTTCTTCCATTTTTCTTCTTCATTTCTTCTTTGCTTCATAACTTATTTCTTTCACTTTTATTTATTTATATTTCCTCTTCTTTGGCTTTCTCCTCTTAACCCCATGAAGCCCAGAACGTAATTTTCATTGTAATTTGGGTACCATTAGACGATTTTTAATGAATATAAGCAATGTTTTATAGATATGACCTGTTTAGTATCCTTGTCCACTAACTCATTTGGTATATTCAGTCACTTTTCGTAATTTTATAGCTAACAACAGACAATTTTATATAGCAAAAGAAAGATCTGGGCGTGAAGTGGTTAACCTCGTATTCCTCCTCCTCCTCCTCCTCCTCCTCCTCCTCCTCCTCCTCCTCCTCCTCCTCCTCCTCCTCCTCCTCCTCCTCCTCCTCCTTCCATTCTCCTCGTCCTCCTTCTTCTACATTACCTACTTATACTTGCATTTACCCTCCTTTCATTTTCTTTCCTTCACATTTTCAGAGAACTTTTCCTGCTTTCCCTTTTTTTTTTATCTTTCCTCCTCTTTCATAATTCCTTCACGATATGATTTCAATGTCACTTTCTCTTGCTTGTTTCTTTTTCCTCTCTTTTTCATTACAATATAATTACATTTTTCCTCGTCTTTTTTAAAATAATTTCCTTATTTCACTTCGACCTTCTTCCTCCTCTCCTAAAACTGCTGAAGATCCTCTCTCGTCCTTAACTAATTCGTAATCATTCCTTTTTTTTTCATGTTGTTCCCTCGTTTTTTTTCTTTGCATCTCTATGTAATATTTGAAGTCCCTTTCGCAAGTCACTCCTCTACGTCCTATCCTCTTCTCCTCTTTAAGAACATAAGAAAATAAGGAAGCTACAAGAGGCCGTGAGACCTACACGAGGTAGTTCCTGTTCTCAAAAGGGTAGTTCTCTTTTTGTTGCCTGTTCCTCTAATACGGCTATGCTACTATGTCCTCCTTCTCTTAGCTTCCTATACTTTTTTCTCTTCAATCCTACTTTTAAAGCCACCTGAACTCACGTAAAAACACGTAAAACCTTATCATGTGACTCAGGAGGAGACTTGCAAGGGCGTGGCGGTGTGACGAGGGAAGGAGGGCGGGGGGGAGGAGGTGGGTAGTGGGGAAACGTTGGCAGGGGGGGCAGGGAGAGCTTGTGTTAGGAAGGGGGAGGCGGTATAGGGTGCAGGGCGAGGCAAGACAGGGCACTAAAACCTATGTAACTCCAGACTCCTTTGACCTTGCCATGTGTATATTCGAAATAAAAACTAAGGGTTGATGTAATGGGAGAGGAATGAAAGGAGAGGAGATGGAGGGAAGGGACAAAAGGGTAAAGGAGATGTAGGTAGAAGGGAAAGCTGAAGAGAAGAAGAAAAGAAGTTGGCAAGCTGGAAAAGCATTGATTTAGAAAGGAAATAGGGAGAAACTGGTTCACAAATAGGGTGGTGAATGATTGGAATGGAATCGTCAGGTGGTCAGTGCGGAGTCAATAGGGGTCTTTAAAAGGAGTCTTCGGGTCTTTAAAAGGAGTCTTGGGGTCTTTAAAAGGAGTCTTGGGGTCTTTAAAAGGAGTCTTCGGGTCTTTAAAAGGAGTCTTGGGGTTTTTTAAAGGAGTCTTCGGGTCTTTAAAAGGAGTCTTGGGGTCTTTAAAAGGAGTCTTGGGGTTTTTTAAAGGAGTCTTCGGGTCTTTAAAAGGAGTCTTGGGGTCTTTAAAAGGAGTCTTGGGGTCTTTAAAAGGAGTCTTGGGGTCTTTAAAAGGAGTCTTCGGGTCTTTAAAAGGAGTCTCGGTCTTTAAAAGGAGTCTTGGGTCTTTAAAAGGATCTTGGGGTCTTAAAGGAGCTCTTGGGTTTTTTAAGGAGTCTTTTGGGTCTTTAAAGGAGTCTTGGGGTCTTAAAGTGAGTCTTGGTCTTTAAAAGGAGTCTTGGGGTCTTAAAAGGAGGTCTTCGGGGTCTTTAAAGGAGTCTTGGGGTCTTTAAAAGGAGTCTTGGGGTCTTTAAAAGGAGTCTTCGGGTCTTTCAAAGGAGTCTTCGGGTCTTTAAAAGGAGTCTTCGGGTCTTTAAAAGGAGTTTGGATAAATTCATGGATGGGGAAGAGAGGTGGATGTAGATAGTGTTAAGTAACAGGAACGAGTAACAAGTAACAAGTAACAAGTAACAAGTACCTCGTGTAGGTCTTACGGCCTCTTGTAGCTTCCTTATTTTCTTATGTTCTTATTTTCTTATGAAAGTAAGGGAGATGCAGGTGGTATACGGGAGGGTAAGGGAGGATGCTAATTAAGGTTGTGAGGGTCAGGGATAATGTGGTAATTAATGAAAGGTTACTCAAGTTCAAGGTTAGTTTTTGGATGCACCTTTGTTCTGGGGAGGAGAATGTATGTACAGGTATCGTGACCTTGAGGGGAGGACGACTAGACCAGGCATGTCATAGGTGAGGTCAGGTGCTAGATAGCTACCTAACTAGTAACTACACACATAGTACCAAGACACACAGACAAACACAGAAATTAAAGCAAACCAGTTAGACAAAAATAGCAACAAAAAAAAAAATTACTGGTGTGTGTATGTGTGTGTGGGGGGGGGGGGTATCCAGCAGATTTCTTCTCTGTGTCATCGCAACTGATTCTACGTACCTAAACATGAAAGAGGAAAAGAGGTTGAACCCCATTTGGCATCAGAAACTCTTTGAACTTTCTTCTCCTACTCTATTTTCCTCTTGCTTTTGCTCTTGCTCTTGCTCTTGCTCTTGCTCTTGCTCTTGCTCTTGCTCTTCTCTTTCTCTTTCTCTCCTCCTCCTCCTCCTCCTCTCTCTCCTCTCTCCTCCTCTCTCTCCTCCTCCTCCTCCTCTTCCTCCTCCTCCTTCCTCTCCTCCTCCTCCTCCTCCTCCTCTCCTTCTCCTCCTCCTCCTCCTCCTCCTCCTCCTCCTCCTCCTCCTCCTCACATCCACCTGCTGAGGGACGCCGAGGATTCCCATCTGGGGCACAAATGGAGCTTTCAAGTGGCCACATAAACTTAATCAGGTTAGTTTACTTAGGTCCTGTAGACACTCCTGTGTTTTACTTATGTCCCCTAACACACCTGCCCTCCACTATACCTGTTTTTACGCATATTCCTGGTCTTTAAGCACCTTTTGCCTCACCATATATACAATTGTTTCCTTAACGAACAAGAGTCCCTTACCGTATAACTGTCCTCTAGTTACACATGTTTATCACTAGCCTATATCTCTAGTATCTAGCACACTCATTCCCCTTCCTTCCTTCTTTATTTTATCGTTCATCAACGCTCCATCCCATTACTCCATGTTTGACAGAAATTACTGGCGTGCATTTTTCCCCTGTTACTACCTGAAGAAACCAAGGCTACCTGAAGCAAGACTGGCTGCCCTTCCTGCGTATTCACTGACCGTGCAGCAAACACTCACTACACCTTCCCTTCACCTTCAAAAGGTTGTCGAGTTTGCATTCTTCCCGACAAATGTGACCGGAACTGGAAGCACTAAAGCAAATGTACATTGGTTAAACTCGCAGAAATTACCGGTTATTCGTCAAGCATCGAATAAGACAACCTCGATTCTTTCCTTCATCCAAAACATATATTTGCTTTTCCACGCCTGAGATTGTGAAAACCTAACGAAGGTATATATGAATTATTTGTGTTATCTTGTGTAGTATGTAATATTGCTCGTAATAGTGTTCGGGTAATGCAGTCAGGGAATTCATACCTGCACGTATTTTTACGAATATCAACTGCTTTGAGAATTTGTAGTTAGTATTCCATGGGTTAGTGTTATCTACTATCTTAACTATCCTTACTATTATCAAGAGGCATTATGATTATTTGGATTTAACAACATTTGATTAAGAAACACTGTTTGATATGATAACTTGTGGTAATTGTCGGGAGGTCTTAAAACAAAAGCA
>JACEEZ010013658.1:575000-587500 GCA_016584305.1 Chionoecetes opilio
CAGGCTACCATCACAAACACTACTCCTATTCTCACAAGAACCACCATTACCACAAGCGATCCGCCGACCCTGAGCCCGAGGCCCTTGCTGACGCCGATCCTTCCCCTGAACCAGGCTACCATCACAAACACTACTCCTATTCTCACAAGAACCACCACTACCACAAGCGATCCGCCGACCCTGAGCCCGAGGCCCTTGCTGACGCCGATCCTTCCCCTGAACCAGGCTACCATCACAAACACTACTCCTATTCTCACAAGAACCACCACTACCACAAGCGATCCGCCGACCCTGAGCCCGAGGCCCTTGCTGACGCCGATCCTTCCCCTGAACCAGGCTACCATCACAAACACTACTCCTATTCTCACAAGAACCACCACTACCACAAGCGATCCGCCGACCCTGAGCCCGAGGCCCTTGCTGACGCCGATCCTTCCCCTGAACCGGACTACCGTCACAAACACTACTCCTCTCCTCGCAAATACCACCACTACCACAAGCGATCCGCCGACCCTGAGCCCGAGGCCCTTGCTGACGCCGATCCTTCCCCTGAACCAGACTACCGTCACAAACACTACTCCTCTCCTCACAAGAACCACCACTACCACAAGCGATCCGCCGACCCTGAGCCCGAGGCCCTTGCTGAAGCCGATCCTTCCCCTGAACCAGGCTACGATCACAAACACTACTCCTCTCCTCACAAGAACCACCACTACCACAAGCGATCCGCCGACCCTGAGCCCGAGGCCCTTGCTGAAGCCGATCCTTCCCCTGAACCAGGCTACCATTACAAACACTACTCCCATCCTCACAAGAACCACCACTACCACAAGCGATCCGCCGACCCTGAGCCCGAGGCCCTTGCTGAAGCCGATCCTTCCCCTGAACCAGGCTACCATCACAAACACTACTCTCATCCTCACAAGAACCACCACTACCACAAGCGATCCGCCGACCCTGAGCCCGCGGCCCTTGCTGAAGCCGATCCTTCCCCTGAACCAGCTACCGTCACAAACACTACTCCTCTCCTCGCAAATACCACCACTACCACAAGCGATCCGCCGACCCTGAGCCCGAGGCCCTTGCTGACGCCGATCCTTCCCCTGAACCAGGCTACCGTCACAAACACTACTCCTCTCCTCGCAAATACCACAACTACCACAAGCGATCCGCCGACCCTGAGCCCGAGGCCCTTGCTGACGCCGATCCTTCCCCTGAACCAGGCTACCATCACAAACACTACTCCTATTCTCACAAGAACCACCACTACCACAAGCGATCCGCCGACCCTGAGCCCGAGGCCCTTGCTGACGCCGATCCTTCACCTGAACCAGGCTACCGTCACAAACACTACTCCTCTCCTCGCAAATACCACCACTACCACAAGCGATCCGCCGACCCTGAGCCCGAGGCCCTTGCTGACGCCGATCCTTCCCCTGAACCAGACTACCATCACAAACACTACTCCTATCCTCGCAAATACCACCACTACCACAAGCGATCCGCCGACCCTGAGCCCGAGGCCCTTGCTGACGCCGATCCTTCCCCTGAACCAGGCTACCATCACAAACACTACTCCTATTCTCGCAAATACCACCACTACCACAAGCGATCCGCCGACCCTGAGCCCGAGGCCCTTGCTTAGGCCGATCCTTCCCCTGAACCAGGCTACAAGAAAAAATATTACCGCATGTACAAGCGGTTCTCCGACGCAGAACCAGAGCCAGAACCAGCCCTATATTACACTTATAAATACGCAGAGCTGACGCAGAGCCAGAGCCAAGTTATTTCCATTCCTACTATTACTCCAACAGCTATCCTAAATACCACAACTACTTGAGCCGACTCTTACCCATACAGATCCCCAGCGGCCGTCTCCTCCATCCACGCCGCCTGGACCTGACTCTTGATAACAAAAGGAAATGCTTACCCGAGACGGCTGACGGGAGAGGCGACGACACCTGCCGCAGATAGGCCGGTTGTGCTCACGCCGGTTTTCCTCGCGTGCAGGTGTTGTTGCTCCAGCCGCCCCGGAGCACGTGGGTGAGGAGGCCGCCCGCAACAACACCCTCACCCACTCGCTACAATAAAGTTACACTCATGATGTGGTTGTCTGTATGCACCTTCTTGACTAACACGACGACTCGGGAGCTCATTAGTTCACCTTTACTGCACGTCCTGGACTGTGAGATGAATGGACCAATGTAGCCAGGTGCGTTCAGGTGTGGCACAGGTGATCAGGCGACAGAGGAGTCAGGTGTGGCGACAGGTGGGTTTGTGGGGATTTCTTGAGGCGAATAACTGAACGAGGGACAACTCAGGTAATCTCAAGCAAACAATAAGAGTATGACGCTTTAGCTTCACACAGAATGAATTCAGCAAGAAGACAGTGAGACACTTTCTTTACCTTACGGGATTTTTCTCAATTTTTCTCTGTATAATTGGCGTCGTTTCTGTAAATAGTTCAGAATTGTGGCATCAAAGCTTTAAGAGGCAGCATTTTTTGACAGGAAAAGGTCCCACAGTATGAATCTGCAAGTCTTTTTCTGCCAATTACAAGATAACAAATACTTTGTCAGTGTCTTGGATCAGTGCATGATGGGCGGATCTTAAGTGAAGTGATGTGAAAATCTTTCATACAGGAGTATAGTACCATCACGGATGTCACTTGTTGGGAGACTGGCCAGTCATGGTCCTTATGCAACCCTGCAAGGAATTAAAAAATCGTCCTTTGTCTCTGGAGTTGAATTTCCTCTTTCTATTTGTTGGTTGGATAGTTTAGCGTTAAGGCCCCCATCCACGGTGCGATCTGGTCGTACGACCATCGGACAGATCTGGTTGGATACAACCAGATTGGATTGTGAGTGGGGTGATTTTGGTCTGTCCGACCGACTGACAGCTGGTCGGATGCGACCAAGCAATGTTTGGTTTTTAGATCCGACAGATCATCCGGTTCAGACCGGATCGCACCGTGAGTGTGCTGATCGTGAGGCCAGCCGTCAGTCTCGCCACTGACAGCGGCGCGAAAGGATATCGAAGATGAATTGCGCTTTTGCAGACAAGCAGTTCTGGATAGAATTTATCCAAATATATTGAAGCTATGAATGCTTATGGAAAATAAAAAGCCAAGAGTATATGGCTAGATACTGTATAAGAGAAAGGCAGCGTATGAAGTATTGGTTGAGAAACTGAAGGAGCGAGACAGTAGCTAATATAGAAACAATTAAGAAAAGAATAAATAATAATATCAGAAGTGTGTTCAGGAAAGAAATGAGAAAAATAACTGCATCTATGAAATGTGGTGGTAGTGCGGAAGACGTTTACGCTCCTCAGCTGTGGTATTACTACATGCTACTGTCCTGTCTACCAGTCTTTGCTCCATTTGCTTGGTTTTCTTTTTTTATGGTTCACTTTCATCGTTAAGGCCGCCGCGGCAGCTCCCAGCAAAATTAATTCTTCGTTGCAGAGAGCCATGATGAGAACCGCCCTCCGCCGTTTCTTATCACCAACTAAACTAGTCTTGAGGTGCGGTCGGATCGTTAGTGGGTGGTAGGAAATCCATCGGATCAGGTCTGTCGGATCAGATCGTACGACCAATCGTACCGTGGATGGGGGCCTTTAGACTCTATGGTTTCAATAACGGAACATTGTTACAATAACGGAACATTGTTTACACCATCAGTTCAGCGTGCATGCGTGCGACCTTTCAACTGAATTTTTGTTTGCTACAAGTTATTCTTAAAATCGTTTGATTTTCATTCTTAATCCCAAATTTAGAGTTCATTAAGTGTCCATAGTAAGGGTTATCGTGATACCTACCTAGTCTTACCATGCATAAGAAAATTATTTAAGTGCCACAATAAGCGGCCAAATGCATATTTCAGACGGAACTGCTACACCCATGGCTATGGCTCTATCAAATACACTCTTAAAAAAGAAGGGCAGGAAAAGGGTAGAAAAAGGGTGTTTGTAGTGATGAAATACTGCTACCCTTTTTCTACCCCTACAAATATACCCTTTTCCAACCCCAAATATACCCTTTTCCAGCCCCAAATATACCCTTTTCCAACCCCAAATATACCCTTTCTCATCCCTCACGTCTAAAAAGGGTAGATAAAGGGTAGATGAAGGGTATACTCGGCAGCATCTACCCTCCAGCCTGGACATAGGGTTTAAAAAGGGTAGTGATGGTGCGATGTAACAATTCTACCCTTAATATACCCCCCATTTCTGAGAGTGTACAGGGAGGAACATTTGGGTGAATTTGTGTTATGTTTGTGTTGAGTACGGGCATAGTCTTATCATTGCTACATTGTGTACACATTGTTTTTATCTACAATCCATTGTACACCTTGAGACTTTAGGTACGAGAAATGATGGCTGGTGGAGTATTTGAGTGATGATTAGGGGCGATGATAATCTTAATACCTCCCAGACTGAGATTGGATTAAATGTTCAGTTATCATAGTAATAAGGTTGTTTGTAAAGTTGGTTCTTCATGATGTTTTGTTTTCAAGATCTTACCTTGCAGTTGATTCTAAAGTTAACGGTAATAAGGTTGAATTAACATAACACAAATTGTGCATGTAGTAGATAAGATAGAAGGTCACTCTCTTCGTATACTTTCATCTCGCCTACTACTACTACTACTACTACTACTACTACTACTACTACTACTACTACTACTACTACTACTACTACTACTACTACTACTACTACTACTACTACTACTACTACTGCTACTACTACTACTACTACTACTACTACTATTACTACTACTACTACTACTACTACTACTACTACTACTACTACTACTTCCACACCTCTAGTATTACTGCTACCCTTTGTCACTGGCTCTCTTCCTTCTTTCACTAACTCTTACCTTTAACGCTACAATCTGCGGTCTACTTGTTGTCATCCGTAATGGAAGCACTTGTTTACCTTTCAGTAAAGCCACGTTAACTTCATGATTTTGTGAGGGTTTTTTTTATGTACATTTTTTGAATAATGTACTTGTATTTTTTGTTTTATTCACATGCTTCAATCGTTTCCTTGTATTATACTACAAGGTATTTGAATTTTTTTGCACCTTTACCAATTTCACATTGTATATTTATTTTTCGCTGTGAGGACAGAGTGAGGTGCTGGGCGAGCTATATCATGGTCACTGGCAACAAAGTCATTAACCAAGCAGAGAGAATCTCTTGTTTTCGTCCAAGATCAAAGTGTCAGTCAGGCCGCCCTTACCTTTGGATATTACTGCGTTCACTCGTGTACAAACCTTTTGTTAGCTAAGGATGAAGTTTAACTAAACATAGCATCTTAAACTCTAATATTCATTGGTTATACATCACAATACCTCGTGATATTCGTGCGAGAAGACTCTATAGCTTTCTTGACTCTCTGTCATCATATCCTTGTGATTTAGCAAATGACAATAGAAGATAAATAGATTTCATCCTATCTAGACATTTGAATACCACAATAAAGGTTATTGACTATACAAAGCGCCGCCACGTCAGCACGAACTAGGCGGACTCGAACCGCTGACCGAATGCACAGGGACGCCGCACATTGCGAGCTCACGTCTCTACCAACCTTGCCACCCTGACGGACAGATAGGCCAAAGAGTAACTATAGACTGACAAACTTCAGTCAAGGTACTTCTCACACTTCTATGATTTATTAGCATTTCTAATTATGCTTAGTTTTGTATAGGGAGGCTATAAGTTTATCCTTTCTTCTTTATTGTAGTATCTAAGTTATTGTGTGTGTGGAAATTATCCACTATACCACCCTTTCAATTAATGGAGAGTGGTAGTTTTGTTTCCCTCCTTTGTAATGAGGGAGTGTTGTTCACTTCCCTGTAGGTAAATATAATATAATTATAATGGTAATGGGTATAAATTAAGATAATTTAAGTAAAATATAAGTATTGAGATATGGTAAATAAACAAGTGGTATTCCCAGGTTGGGTAGCTTCCCAGTGGTATTAACCATTACCACCTTAATTACAGGCGGCTGGTTTGAGTTCGAAGCAGTCGTTATAATGTTCCGCCTCGGCTTTGACACGTAAATGTTTATTCATGACCCGCGGTGAAAGGGAGAGTCAGTTCACTCCAAATTCTCATAATAGCAAGATCTTTTGCTAAGCTTTTCCGATTAAGACGAGAAGTTGTATATATATATATAAACCGAGTCATTCGGTTAAACCAAGGACGTGTTTTAAGCAACACAGTGACTATCCCGCTGCGTCACTTAAGCCGGGTTGATACGAGACCACCGAGAGACAAGGCCTGGTACATCGCCCGTGACGTCACACCATAAGGATACCACCGTGGCCACCGAGATGATAATGACCGAAATTAGCGTTTTGAAATTTACCCGATTTCATGATGTTATTTATTTAGTTAACGCTAATTTATGCATGGTTCTAATTCATTTATCAGAAAAGGAAATATATCAATGGAAAGCTAATTAAATTCCGCTTCTATTTATATTCTCCATGTAAAAAGTGTTTTCACAAAATATTAAATGGCGAAAAGTTTAAGTTCATGCATATTTCTTGAGAGTCTCATAATGGCATTTCTTTAGTGTGTTTTACGGTTTTTTATTTGATAATATTATAGAACAAACATTTCCGAAGATAACAGTATATCTTTTATACTGATAAACATTATATTAGGTAGGTAAACTTGTACAGGGAGCGGAGAGGGGTGGTATCCTTATGGTGTGACGTCACGGGCGATGTACAGTACCAGGCCTTATCATCTCGGTGGCCACGGTTGATAGCCGTGACGCCTGACGCCGGAACACTCACTTCCCGCCGCGTCACGCCGGCCCAACTGCCTCCGTGGAATATCGCCGCTTCACCTCCCGGTCAGACCATCACACGCCCGCCTGAATACTGTCCGTGCAATATTTGATCAAGTCCTTCAAGCCATCTCAACCCTACTATACACCTGATAGGTACCTAAGTTAGTGCTAGCTGGGGTATAGTGTCGGGAATATATAGGTTGGGTATTTTGGAGGTAAGAATTCAATTCAATAATTTGTGTCATAATTTTCACAGTTAAGATAAGATGATGTTTCACATTCATAGATAAAGTTTTCTTTCTATCGTCGGCTGTTTGCTTGTGAAATAATAGGTTTCTGTCCTGTGGTCTCTTATTAGACTCACTGCCTTGTTGGTGTCGATAAGGAGGACTATGTTCCTATACTGATGATGGTATGTATGTTAATGACTGACGGTGATAATAATGATAATGATAACATTGATGATGATGAGAATGATGTTATAGCTGCACAGTAATATCATCACACCTTTCCAGTACGCCGCAAGGTAAAGTGTCTTACTGTCTTTTATTTATTTCATACCGCTTGAATTAAAAGCTTCATACACTTATTGTTTGCTTGAGATTGCCTGTGTTGTCCCTCGTTCAGTTATCGCCTCAAGAAAGCCCCACAAACCCACCTGTCGTCACACCTGACTCCTCTGTCGCCTGATCACCTGTGCCACACCTGAACGCACCTGGCTACATTGGTCCATTCATCTCACAGCCCAGGACGTGCAGTAAAGGTGAACTAATGAGCTCCCGAGTCGTCGTGTTATTCAAGAAGGTGCATACAGACAACCACATCATGAGTGTAACTTTATTGTAGCGAGTGGGTGAGGGTGTTGGGGCGGGCGGCCTCCTCACCCAAGTGCTCCGGGGCGGCTGAGGCAACACCTGCACGCGAGGAAAACCGGCGTGAGCACAACCGGCCTATCTACGGCAGGTGTCACCGCCTCTCCCGTCAGCCGCCTCGGAAAAGCATTTCGTTTCGTTATCAAGAGTCGAGTCCCGGCGGCGTGGATGGAGGAGACGGCCGCTGGGGGTCAGGGAAAGTCAGCCCTAGTAATGGTAGTAATTAGGATAGCTGTAGGAGTAATAGTAGGGACGGACGTAACTTGGCTCTGGCTCTGCGTCAGCGGACCGCTTGTATTCCTTCTTAGGGTAGGAAGAGGCACCTCTTCTTGGATAGTTGCTTGGCTCTGGCTCTGCGTCAGCGGACCGCTTGTATTCCTTCTTAGGGTAGGAAGAGGCACCGCTTCTTGGATAGTTGCTTGGCTCTGGCTCTGCGTCAGCGGACCGCTTGTATTCCTTCTTAGGGTAGGAAGAGGCACCTCTTCTTGGATAGTTGCTTGGCTCTGGCTCTGCGTCAGCGGACCGCTTGTATTCCTTCTTAGGGTAGGAAGAGGCACCGCTTCTTGGATAGTTGCTTGGCTCTGGCTCTGCGTCGGCTGACCGCTTGTATTCCTTCTTAGGGTAGGAAGAGGCACCTCTTCTTGGATAGTTGCTTGGCTCTGGCTCTGCGTCAGCGGACCGCTTGTATTCCTTCTTAGGGTAGGAAGAGGCACCTCTTCTTGGATAGTTGCTTGGCTCTGGCTCTGCGTCAGCGGACCGCTTGTATTCCTTCTTAGGGTAGGAAGAGGCACCTCTTCTTGGATAGTTGCTTGGCTCTGGCTCTGCGTCAGCGGACCGCTTGTATTCCTTCTTAGGGTAGGAAGAGGCACCTCTTCTTGGATAGTTGCTTGGCTCTGGCTCTGCGTCGGCTGACCGCTTGTATTCCTTCTTAGGGTAGGAAGAGGCACCTCTTCTTGGATAGTTGCTTGGCTTGGCTCTGCGTCAGCGGACCGCTTGTATTCCTTCTTAGGGTAGGAAGAGGCACCTCTTCTTGGATAGTTGCTTGGCTCTGGCTCTGCGTCGGCTGACCGCTTGTATTCCTTCTTAGGGTAGGAAGAGGCACCTCTTCTTGGATAGTTGCTTGGCTCTGGCTCTGCGTCAGCGGACCGCTTGTATTCCTTCTTAGGGTAGGAAGAGGCACCTCTTCTTGGATAGTTGCTTGGCTCTGGCTCTGCGTCGGCTGACCGCTTGTATTTGCCGAAACTGTAAGGTTTTTTGAAAGAGTAGTCTGGTTCAGGGGAAGGATCGGCCTCGGCAAGGGCCTCGGCAAGGGCCTCGGGCTCAGGGTCGGCGTGCACCATTGCCGCCACTGCCAGGAGGCCCAAAACCACACAGGAGATAACACACCATAACTCTTCGTCCTCGTCACACTTTGACAGAATGGTGCCGCGTGAGTGAAGTTATTGAAGCAAATATAAGCTTTGTGTGGGCATGGAACAGCAAGCTGCTGTTCCGAGCTAGTCCTGCCGGGAGTGTTTGGACGCGAGAGGAGGAGAGGAAGGCACGAGACGGCGGAAACTGTCCGCTGAGGATATAAACTAAGACCAGAACAAGAGGGAAATATATATATATATATATATATATATATATATATATATATATATATATATATATATATATATATTATATATATATATATATATAATATATATATATTATATATATATATATGTCATCAGGTTCAAGAAATAATTCTACGACTAACATATCAGCACTTCCTTCGCCACCACGGACGAAATGTTCAAGAAATGTGCAAAGATCTTATTTGAGTCTGCAAAGAGACTTTGATGAGCGTTGAGACAAAATTACTTGAAAATAAATATTGCAAATACTATTCATTGGATTGGTAATATACTTCAAGGTGTATATTATGTGTTTGTACACTGCAAGAATTAAATACCAGTGAGTGTAAAAAGCAGAGTGAATCCGTGCATGGAGAAGCTTGATTGAATGCGAGAGAGATGCAATGAATTGGCAAGCGGGTGAGTATAGGAGTAGGGTCATAAAGAGGCTTGCTTTGATATTATAGCTTAAAATGAGATGATGAGTGGGTGAGAATGTTGATATAAAGACTGAATAAGATGTGAATGAGTCCAAAGAGTGAATGAGTGAGAATGTTGGTACAGAAGCTGCATTATGAGTTTAAGCATGAGTGAGACAGTGAAGTAGGTTGATGAGTGAGGAGGCAGCGTTGTGTGACTGTGGGTAGGCAATACTCACGCAAGTCTTCATGGCTGGTGCTGGTGTTTGCTCACTGCAGGCAGCCAAGGTGTCTGTGGCAGTCCCACTTCTCCCACGCCCTATATACCTGCAGCCCGGCCTTTCTAGGAGGAGCGGCCCCGCCCTTCCTCTCCCCCTCGTGGCGACCACAACACGTCTTTGGCCTAAGTTTTCTTCCAGGGGCGCTTGGAGCCTTTCTCGTGTCGCCTCGGTGCACAAGGCTGGCGTCCCCACGGCGAGGGGGTTGGTAGACCATATTTTTGCACGGAAATATGTCACTGGTGGCGCCCCGCAGAGTTGCGATCGATCATCAGGGTTTCTTGTCTCCGACTTATTCTCCTGATAGAGATGTGTGCATGCATGTACTGTGATAAATGCTGTGTGGAAAGTTTTCACAAATGGTTTGATGGTGGTGGTGGTGGTGGTGGTGGTGGTGGTGTGTGCGTGCGTGCGTGTGGTCCTGTCGCTGTTTCTGCAACATTTTTTCATCATCCATTTATTTTTGTATTGCTGCTCATACTTTGCCGCTATCACTTCTTTTGATTCATTTCACGCGTCTACTTATACCTCAATGGGAAAAGTTGGAATTATTTGTGTTATTTAAGTGTTCTCTAAATTTTATTATGTTGGATAAAATAAGAATAGTTATTCGTCTTTAATTACAATGGTGTAGGTGGGTGCGATATCTGCTCTTTTCCACTCTTTAGGAACTGCTCTTGATTTAAGGATCGTTTAAGTTTGCCATATATCGCCGAGACGATGAATGGTGACGGGAGAGTGGTGGTTGGTGATCGGTGTTAACATAAAGTAATCGTCCAGACCCATTTTTTTTTTGCCTAATTATGTTGCATGTACATTCAAAACACCTAATCCACCAAAAATAATTGATTTCCAGGCCTTATTTCCGCAAAAACACGACTTTTGTAAAAAGAGCGCGAAAAAAAAAATCTTCCCTTCAACAGGGCTACGAATGTTATTGATGACGTCAGAGGAGGAACGCTCCAATGTAAACATCTGTCTGACACCTGTCGGCAAATGTTATGATGAGCGATTGTACTTCGGTGTCAGACAGTGAATCTGACGCTGTGACAGATCTAGAGTACGATGCTCAATCTGAGACCGAAATAAATGACGCTGCTCGCTCGCGTAATACTATGAGAAAACGAACTCAGATTATGATGGAACACCCAACCTATATTTGAACCAGAATACAGCGGACGAACAGATATTAGCGGCAACAACAACCCCTTACACACAACAATTCCTTACACACAACAACCCCCTTACACACAACAACCTCTTACACACAACAACCCCTTACACACAACAACCCCTTACACACAACAACCCCTTACACACAACAACCCCTTACACACAACAACCCCTTACACACAACAACCCCTTACACACAACAACCCCTTACACACAACAACCCCTTACACACAACAACCCCTTACACACAACAACCCCTTACACACAACCCCCTTACACACAACAACCCTTACACACAACAACCCCTTACACACACCCAACAACCCTTACACACAACAACCCCTTACACACAACAACCCCTTACACACAACAACCCCTTACACACAACAATTGGTGATAGTGATGGTGGTGACACACAGCAACACAACAGCATCCGGTGAGTGAGTGAGTGAGTGTGTGTGTGAGTGTGTGTGGTGTGTGTGTGTGTGTGTGTGTGTGGTGTGTGTGTGTGTGTGTGTGTGTGTGTGTGTGTTTGTGTGGTGAGTGTATCACTACAAATCCTTGCAAATTTCAACTTCCCGTTCCAATCTGCCCTAATCCGCCTCACTAATCTTTTCAACACATTTAACGTTGTCGTATCAGTCGGAAATGTGTGCAAACTTTTCTCGAAAGGCATAGCTGTCCTGCTGCACCCATAAAGGATGCATGCATGAGGCATATCGCAAAAAAAATCTATCAGAAACACCCAAAAATCTTCAAGTACTATATTTATCTCTTGTGTTTACGTGCTTCTGATCAGCGCGGGGAGAGGAGGCCTTCCTCCTGTTATGGCACCGAGCCGTGGCGCATCGTCTGTCAGTTGCCAGCAGCGTTTTCGAAGCTCGGGGAATTTACAGATTTTGATTGCGGATTATTAAAAAACGGCTGACTGGATGCAAAAAGTGACAACATATTGTTGATACACTCGATAATGGCTATACTCTAACTACATCAAATCAGGAATGATGAAATGGTCTGGACGATTACTTTAAGGTTGATGATCACCTTCATTTCAGACGGGTCTTTATAGTTTCTCTCTTAAAGGAAATTCACTCACAACGCGTAGAAAAAAAAATGGAATCAATAGAAAATGAACTTGAAGGTCAAACATAATTTCCGCGTCGCGTCTCAAACACTTAGTGGTGAACATTATTTTAATACGACGCAATAGTACGGGGAAGATCCTTGCCGTAAAATTGTCCATATCAAAGCAGAACATATGGTAAACAGGCGTAAGGAAATCGAAAAACTAAACAAATAAACAAATGAGAATGAAGAATAATGTAAGGAATAGTTTCAAAC